>CM064528.1:1289410-1417316 GCA_032716605.1 Paralithodes platypus
CAGCCCCCAAGGCTCCGAGCAAGGCCAAGGCCATAACCGAGTGCACCCGCTCCCTGCCTACCACAATAAAGCCTGGGTGACCGAAGCCACTCCAAGGCGGGGAGCTGAGGAGGGTGCGGAAACGCCCGGGAAACCAAAGCCCCACCCAGGGCCCTGTGCCCCTCAGCAATTATGAAGAGATAGTTGAGGGGCAAAGGAAAAAATGTGACGCTTTGGCTTCCAATCTGCCAACCTCTAGGTTGGCAGATTGGGAGGGCAATCCACGGAAGAGACTCCGTCACGGGAGATCTAGAAAATATATAAGTACAGGAACAGTCTGAGTAAGCTATGGGTATGGCAGAGATCGCTCAGATTCTCACTATGATAGACCAGCCCATCACCACAGAATAGAAAGTAAGGTACGGTACCGGTATAAGACATTATCATACTAAAAAGCTATTCCAGCTCACCCGAATTTTCTTCAATGGCAGTCATGATGAGAAGAAAACCCTTGCTTCAGTGTCCTTCTTTAACTTTTGAGTCTTCCTGATCAATCTACTTGTTTCGTCCAGTTTTGTGGCTGCTTTATTTGATTTCGATCCTATCAACTAGCTTTCTGTATTTATCTTGATCCTCTTAACTCAGCTTCTGTATTCGTTTTGATCCTCGCAACTCAGCTTGTCCCTGTTCAGCTTAGTGACCAACTTCCTCGCCTCGATCTGCTCAACTCATTTCTGAATTCGTCTCACCCAGCATGCCAGCCTTTACAATCTTGTCGTCTTGTTTCACTTCATCATACACTCTGGACTGGTCTTGATTCTCCTCATTTCAAACACCTGTAATTAGAATTGTAATTAGCATAGCATTACATATGGAAAATTGATAATAGTGCCTATTAGCCCATCCTAAACTTAGTAAAAAGTAGCTTATACCTGTATATTATAACCTCATTTACGTAACTTCTATCTTACAGATTTTGTTGTTTTGGGTCTTACTCATGAAACTCTACTGATGTATGGACAGTAGGGGTCTGGCTTAGGTTAGGTTAGGTTGATGGGTTAAGTTAATTTATATCACTGATACAGTGAGATGGGGAAAAGACATCCGAGGAAGTAAACAAACAGTTTGTTTAACAGTTGTAAGTAGTCGTTCCCTAGGTTGCCTGGCCGAACAACCCCGAGCTCCTAAGAAGGCCAAGGCCAAGACCGGGTTTTCCCAAAAGGCTTTCAAGGAATGTATATTGTATTGTTGGCATAAGTGGTTGTGTGCGTATGCAGTCTTCCATAATGTGTTGGATAGTGTGTGGTGTTGTGTTGGTATCCTGGACGGAGTCATCCAGCCTCTTCTGATAACTCATAAAGGCTGGATAGTGCTCACATCGCAGCCTAATCAGGTAGAATATGTCCTCACAGGACTTGGATTATTTTTGGTTTTTACTTTTCGGTGAAATCGGGTTGTCGATAATGAAATTCCTCCATGCGGACTATGCTATAATGAGAAAAATATGGCGAGTCTATGTCCCTATTTTCCCTAATAAATTGGGTAACTATCCAGTTTAACACCGGGGACGCTTTTTACAAGTATTTTTTTTATTTTTTGACCATGTTTTGGGGTTTTTTTTAGGTGTTATTTTATGAACACAATCAGAAATTGTAAAAAAAAATATATTATCCATCAATCTTAAGACACCAAAGCAACAAAAATTATTGTCGCTAGCTCATGATCACGTTTCCGGCAATTTTGACTGCTGTGTCAGGGACTCAGGGACTCAGGGACGTTCTTGCCTTACTAATTTGCTTAGCTTTTTCTCAGAGGTATATGAAGCAGTAGATAGTGACAAGTCCATATGATATTATATATTTAGATTTCAGTAAAGCTTTCGACAGAGTCCCTCATGAGAGATTGATGAGAAAGCTTGAGGCACATGGGATAGTAGGGTCGTTGTTTGGGATGGATTAGGTCATGGCTAATTGGTAGGAAACAGAGAGTCAGCATAAATGGTACCAAGTCAGAGTGGGGAGCAGTCAAAAGTGGTGTCCCCCAGTGATCGTTATTAGGTCCCCTGTTGTTTTCTTATATACATAAATGACCTTGATTTAGGTATAACTAGTAGGATAAGTAAATTCGCAGACGATACTAAAATGGGGAGATCAATTGATTCAGATAACGATATAGAGTGCCTCCAAAGGGATCTAGTTCCCTTACAAGAATTGTCAGATAAAATTGGCAGATGAAGTTTAACATTGACAAATGCAAGGTATTAAAGATGAGGGAGGATGCAAACAAATGTGAAATATAAACTAGCTAATTTAGAATTAGAAAATTCAGACTGCTGAGAAAGATCTAGGTGTGTTTGTTTAGCAATGATTTGAAGCCTAGAAAACAGTGTATAAGCATTCGTAATAAGGCAAACAGGATTCTCGGGTTCATCTCTAGGAGTGTGAGTAACAGAACTGCTGATGTTATCTTAAAACTTTACTTGTCATTAGTGAGACCCCATATGGATTATGCTGTCCAATTTTGGTGTCCTTATTACAGAATGGACATAGATTCATTGGAGAGAGTTCAGCGTAGAATGACAAAAATTATCCATAATATTAGAAATCTTCCGTATGAAGAAAGGTTGAAGAAATTAGGTTTACATTCGTTAGAGAGATGCAGAGTTAGAGGGGATATGAATAGAGGTGTTCAAGTGGGTTAGTGGGATTAACAAAGGGGACATGACAAATGTACTAAAGCTCAGTGATAGCGAAAGAACTCGTACCAATGGTTTCAAATTAGATAAATTTCGTTTCAGAAAAGATATAGGCAAATATTGGTTTGGTAACAGAGTTGTAGATGGGTGGAATGGACTACCAAGTGCTATAGTGGGATTACAAACGGTAGGGAGCTTTAAGATAAAATTGGATAAGCATATGGACGAGAAGGGTTGGGTGTGAAGGGGGATCAGCCGGGTTGGGCCAATCAGCGCTCTGCAGACACCCGTAATCCTGCGTAATTTCTAACCATTTTGGTAAGATGATCCTCAGGGTATTAGAGTGTTGAGCCTATAATTGGGCTTTGTAATTGGGGTTGTGTGGGACAGGGATCTGCCTTGCTTAGGCCAATCGGCTTTCTGCAGACTCCCATTTTCTTATGTTCTTATTAAAAAAAAGAAAAAAAAAAAAAATCACCCCCCCAGGGCCCATGACTTATTGTCATCATCATACCGGTATATATTGCCAGCAGGGGGAAAATAACAGAATAAAACCAAATAAAAAAACGAAACCGCGAGCATACGACCTATGAAAACATGATGACCGTAGCCCGGATACTACCGGTACATCCTTCAATTTTTTTTTAGTGATTTAAAGAGTACCGGTACTGTATATTATAATGAATTACCGACGGATTGGACATATATGCCAATGAACTTATGAAGTACATGATCATACAACTAACATAGGCTAAGCCTAAATAATATATCGATGGTTTCAACCAGGTGTTAAACTAGAAAAATTCCACAAATTGTTTCTAATAGGCCTAGCGCTGCAGTAGGCCTAGCCTAGTGTAGTTTAAGATTATCGCTTTCGGTAATTCTGCATAACTACTACTCCTGTTATTTTAGGTTTTCTTTATTTTCTTTATGTATTTTAATGCATTGCAAGTGTGTATTTTATTGTTACAAAGTGCGGAAAGCACTTTTTATTAGCATTTGCTTTGTTAATTGTAATTATTCAGATACCCCAACAATCTAGTAGTTTACTCGATTTAGTAAACTTTGAAAAGACATTAGCCTAACCTAACAACCTTACCTAACCTTACCTAGTATTATGGGTGGGGGCTGCGGCGCTACCGCCCCCACACCCCCGCTGATTAGGTATTAAAACTATACAAAATTGATGGGATAAAGTCTATGGTGTTTACTCTGCAATCTTCAGCTTTGGCTGTCGAGAACAGGAAAGTACCATTAAAAATTTACCAACTTCTTGTAGGTTAAGCTCCACTCTGATTGGCTACTAAACATCGGGGAGGAGCCTCCAAGGAGGCTAGAATGTAAACAAAGTGTCCTGGACTGGCTGTACAAAAATAACTCTGATAATGTTATAGGGGAGTGAAAATCAAATTGACAAAATAAGAAAAGTAGCATTTATCCGCACATCAGTAATGTCCCCTGAGTAAGGTAAGAGCAAAAAAAAATAATTCCACGAGACAGGAATCCCGTAATCGAGGAGTAGTTGTTCTGCAGAATACCCTCGCTTTCTCACCGTGACTGGACGGACGCGTCTGTAGTCATCGACCTTCTCGCTACTACAAGAGAAGGGCTGGAGCGGGCACGGTGAAGTTGTTGAGTGGCCCAGAAATCCTAACAGCAACATTCCCGTCTACGGTCTAGGCCTAGCCTTTTTTTTTTTTTTTTTTTTTTTTTTATTTAGGCTACCCGTAGTACCCCCTGCTGGCAATATATACGATGATGACAATAAGTAATGGGGGGGTGATTCGGTGACAACCTAGGCTAGGCTATAATTGTACATAAGAACATAAGAACACCTTCTTATGTTCTTATAATTGTAGATCCCACGGCAGTCAAAATAGACAGGAACGTGATCGCAAGAGTATGAATGATGTAAGCAAAGAGGGTGATAGACCTGGATACTAGGCCTAGGCCTACATCATCCTCCATCCTCACCCCCCCCCCCCACCCCCCTCTCCGCATATCATGCTGCCCGAGAGGTTAGAGCCAGCCCTCTGCGGGTCCCCCTGAGTGACAAGACAAAATCCTTACCCATCATTGTGGGCTAAGATTGATAATAAAGGCATAGGCCGAGCCCTGGAGCCAGAGCCGAAGCGCTATGCCTTTGCCTGTTTCAAAAACCAGAAATATATACAAGGCATAGCCAAGGCCTAGCCTTAACCTAGGCCTATAAAAGTTGCTACATAAACTATTTAGCCATCTGATACTGTCGTCAGAAACTACTAGCCTGTGTATTATCATGAGTTGTCCATCCCTATGGCAATTATAAGTGTCAGGTGTTGACAAGAATAAAATACAAAATGCGTGGGTGAACGTGGAAGTGTAACATATCTTCTTCAAACAAGTAAACAACCTATTAGCAACTCTCTCCATAAACATTGACTAATAAGTGATCTAAGCTATAGAATAAAGTAAATATCAGCCATAATCACCAATTAAATCGGGCGAAACATGGGGCCTGAAGAAATGTACAATTCGTACAAGAATTTGTTGTGGGCAGCGTCGTGGGCTGAGTATATCAGTATACCCTTGAATCAGTGTTCTCTTTTTAAACTGCGCATGCTCAAATCGGCTTACGGACTACTCCGCACGTATGGCCGTCAGTATGTACCGCTCAATAGTAGCAGGTTAATACCGCTCCGCACCCCAATCGGGTACTGAAGGGTACCGGTACTAAATACAGAGGTCCTTTCTTATACGCTACCTGCCTTGCAGATTGGAGCCTGGATACGTAATGCACGTAAATGCACAATAAATATATGGTTATAGCCTTGTAATTCGTGATTGTATCTAACTTTGTGTGTAAGGGTGACGATTAAAATAAGGCATAAGGACATAAGAAAATGTGAGTCTGCAGAAAGACGATTGGCCCACACAAGGCAGATCCCTCTCACACCCAACCCTAATTATAAGGCCTAATTATAGGCCCAGCTTACTAACACCGTGAGGACCGACCTCATCAAAACGGTCAGAGGTCAGAAAACGGGGTCTGCAGAGCGCCCATTGGCTCACACCTGACAGCAGATCCCCTTCACTCAACCCATCTCGACCATAATATGCCTATCTAATTTTATCTTGAAACTCTCTATCGTTCTTGATCACACTATAGCACTTGGTAGCCTATTCCACCTATCTACAACTCTGTTACCATGTCCCCTTTATTAATCTCACTAACCCACTTGAACAGATCAGATCAGATCAGATCAGATCAGATGTTGTTCGGGTTGTAATGCCTTAACAACGGCACTTCCCTGAGAGGTTCTTGTAATTTTCCTTTTGTGACGTGCTCTGTTACATTATATTGTATTTCTTTTTCTTTTTTCTATATGTTGCATTATAATCTATTTCTTCTTATTCCAGCTCCTTAATTTTCTTGGTTCTTGTTCTCCACATACCATATAACATCTTCTTCACTCGTTCCTGGTTTTCTTCTTTGAACAGTAGATTTCCTATCACTTGGTTTTCCTCCTCAACGTAAGGTTGTTGTAGCGCTGTTTCCTTTACTCTCTCCTCTATATATATATATAGATATATATATATATCAGATGATTCAGATCAGATGAGATGTGGTTCGGGAAGTAATGCCTTAACAACGGCACCACTATCATAGTAGTACTTGTAGGTCGGAAAAATTTTGCCTTTACAATGGCACTTTCCTAGGTTTTATGATTTTATAATTATTGCAATTACAATTTCAATAGTGTCAATTTGTGTCATGCTCATATTTCCTTTAATATATCACTGATTTTCTTTACGCTTCTTTTCCCTTTTTCTCCAACAGTTGTAAATCACATTCTTCGTTTTATTAATTTTCTCTTCCTCAAAGAGCAGTTCTCCTATCAGCTTGTCTACATCTTCTATGTACGGCCTCTGAAATAGTGGTCTCCTTTTCTTTCTTCCTCGAGTTCTGTACACCATAATATGAAGTGTTTCAGATCTTCCACTGTTGCTCCGCACATATCACATGCTGTGTCTCCTCCATGGTGTCTGTTCCTGTCTTTTAGTGGTAGGTTGTTTGTTCTGCATTTAAAGAAGATTATTGATGACGGTCGGTTGTCGTAAAGCTGGTCTTCACCTTTAATATTCTGCTTCCATTTTCTGTAGATTTCAAGACTTGACTCTTCAGCTAGTTCTTCCTTCCACAGTCTGCTATCCCAGGGCTTTATTTTTCTTTTTAGTTCTTCTTTGGTCATAGCCTTAATATGGTTGTAGTTTCCTATGATATTTATGTTTTCCTTGATGGTTTCGATCCAGTAGTCCTTCTTGAATGTCTTCCTTTCCCGCAGTATTCTTCTTAGAAGCTCACGTCCTTCATCCTTTTCACTTTCTATATAATGTAGGTATTGTAACTGTCCTCCTATGATTCTTGTTTCCATGGACGAAGCACCGATTTCTCCCCTCAGCGTTGCAACCTGAGCATACCTTGGGGCACCAAGAATCTGTCTAAATACTGAGTTTTCAATTCTCTGTAGTTTCTGGATTTCGCTTTTTGTGTAGCCAAGGATGCTCGAGCCGTACAGTATCGATGGTAGTGCTATAGGCCTACTCTTCCAGAAGGTCTTTCCAATCAGTAGTTTATTGCAGCTCTGGGAGATTACTGGGTAGGTCATGTTTGCTAGTTTCTTTGCTTTTTCTAATGATATACCCTTTTGCTTTTTAAAACAGTTCCGCTTATCAGTTACTGTTATTCCTAAATATTTTATTTCATTAGTGACTGCTATGTTGTTTATCTCTACTGGTTTTTCTCTCATGTTATATATCAGTGTATGACTTTTGTTCTTGTTGATGCTCAGGCCACAATCTTGTCCAATGTTGGTAATGAGGTCAATCATAGCGTGTGCTTGCTGTAGAGACTGAGCCAAAAGTAATCCATCATCAGCAAAGAAGAGGGCATTTAAGGTGAAGAGGTCATCTTGATACCCGTCAGCCTCTGATTCAAGTTTTGTAATTATATCGTGTGTGACAATCTTGAACAGGGTTGTTGACCCTGTACATCCTTGACGAATACCACTGGCTATTTCAATGTTCAGGGTTGAATTTTCGCCATACTTTATTTTTGTAGTATCTCCTGTGTATATGTTCGCCAGTGTGTCTATGACTTTGGGGTGGATTTTGTACTTCATTAGTACTTCTATTAATTTCCCTCTCTTTACCGAATCGAATGCCTTTGCAAAATCTATAGACACAACTATTAGCGGCTTCTTATTTAGGAAACTCTTCTCCACACAGTATTTTAGCAAGAATAAGTTGTTTTCTATCCTGCCTCCATCAGTAAAACCACTTTGAGTTTCCTTGGTTTCACCATTCTGGTTTAGATGTTCCTCAATCTTCTTTTTTATGGATGTTGTCATAAAGAGCTTGTAAGATATATCAGTTAGTGCTATTGGTCGCAGCTGGTTTGCTTTTGGTTTACTAACTTTTGGTATCATCACTGTTTTTGACAGTTTCCATTCTTCTGGTATGTTACCATCCTCCAGGATTTTGTTAAAGCTATTTGTCAGTTGATCCAGGCAGATGTCACTCTGAACAAAAGCTTTGTAAAACTCAGGTTTCTACATGTCTGGACCTGTGGATTTGTTATTTTTTAATTTGGAGAGTGCATCTTTGACTTCTTGTCTGGTTATTATGGGGGGCCTCATAGGTATAGTTTTTTTCTCTGCTTTTAGAGCCATACTCATGTGTTCCAGCAAGTCGGTATGGATTTGTATTTCTTGGTTGTCTGGAAGTTCTAAATTTTGGGTTTGTTGGTGTCCTCTTTCCTGTAGATCTTGGGATATGTACTGAGCTTTTGCATTTTCTTTCCATGTTTGTGGTACATCATTCATGTGGGCTTTGTAGGCCTACACTCCGTTCCAATATGTTTCAAGTTCTTGTCTCGCTTCATCATTGGTCAGAACTTCCCCTTCTTGACTGAATAGGATTATTTCTTTGTTTCTTCCTTCTTTCTGAGTTTATTGATATGCACCCAAAAAAAATTGCTTGTGCAGTCTCCGCTTTTTATTTCCTTTGTTATCTTTTCTTCGTGTTTGTACATCTCTTCTTTTATCTCCTGTTGGACTTGAATTTTCTGATTTTGGTACCTTCGTTGATAGTGTTCACTGTCCTCATCCGAAGTTGCATTCCTTATTAGTCTGTTGAGTCTCTTTCTTTCCTTTATCCCGCTTCGTATGTTGTCGTTTATCCACGGCGGTTCTGTTACTTCTTCATTGCATTTGTTTTTCTTTCTTTTGTACGTAGTTTTTAGTTTCTTGTCTGCAGCCTTTTTTTATCTTCCTGTTTAGAACACTAATATCGGCGGTCTCCTCTCTGTTAAGATCCTCTTCAAGTTCTTCTATGAAGTTTTTTAGCGCCTCTTCGTCTGTCCTGTAATATTCTTGTACTTCCCATTTCTTGCTCGAGAAGTTTTTCTTTGGAGTTTTTAGTTTCAGCCTTAGCTCAATTAGGTTGTGGTCACTGCAGTCGAATGTCTGTTGTTCTTCTTCATCTATGATATCATACATGATATCATGTCATATATGATATCATGATATCATATCCCCTCTAACTCTGTCTCTCTCTAACGAAACATGTAGGCCTAATTTCTTCAACCTTTCTTCATATGGGAGAATTCTAATATTATGGATAATTTGTTTGATTCTACGTTGTACTCCCAATAAGGAATATATGTCCATTCTGTAATAAGGACACCAAAATTGTACAGCATAATCTATATGGGGTCTCACTAATGACGAGTAAAGTGTTAAGATAACATCTGCAGTTCTGTTACTCACACTCCTAGAGATGAACCGGAAATCCTGTTTGCCTTGTTACGAACGCTTATACACTGTTTTCTAGGTTTCAAATAATTGTTAACAAACACACCTAGATCTTTCTCGCAGTCTGAGATTTCTAATTCAGGCATGTCAGTTAATTAGAAAAATAACCTAGAGTAAATCATTTATGTCTAGCCTAATTTAAATAACCTAGAGTAAATCATTTATGTCTAGCCTAATTTAAATAAACTAGAGTAAATCATTTATGTCTAGCCTAATTTAAATAACCTAGAGTAAATCATTTGTCTAGCCTATTTTTTATCAGACTCATATAGTCTAATTAAGGCTATCCACATCATATCATCGTTTACAAACTACCTTTCTTCAAATGATGAGGACAAAGTATGTAATTAATTAGCTACGGTATGTATAAGCTAAGTTAAAATAGCACATTTAATTGTAACTACTTATCACATTTAAACTACCGGTATAGCTTATATTTATCAAACGTATTTTATAATTATCTAGCTTATTCGAAATTATTATAATAATCAACAACGTATTTGGCTACAGAATATTCACGGTAGCTGAGTAATCAAAATGAAGACATGTAATTTACCTTCAGCTGAAATACAACTAAGACCACAGCTAAACTATTATTACGTAATATTTAATAGGCCTACTATTTTCGGTAGCGGTATTTTACGGTCTTCTAGTGTAGGCTATATTTTATGGAGATTTGTTGACAGTGTGGGTGTACTGGTGATTTATATTGTTAATGTCAACAATAATCAAGTGTCATCATAGCGTTTCATCTAGCTATATTTCTAAGTATCTATGTAGAAGAGAGGCAGAGAATCAAAAGTTGATGAAACCAAGTTCGAATTTAATTGAAACTTAAGACAACGTAAATAATAGTAATTGGATGAATATATACTTATACATGCAAATTAATTAACTGGATTATATTTGTATTTATTTTCTATGAAACGAGTCACTCACACTGAGTGAAATCCAAAGCGCTGCAGTATTTAGACCAAGTGGTTAGGTTCTAATTCTATCTATCTTTACCTGCCAATATCTTAGTCAATAATTAAACATGTCCTACATCAAACAAAGGTGCGAAGTGGGTGTCTGGGATCTTAAGGGATTTACACCGGAGCACTAATTAGTAGGTGGTCAGGACCAATAAAATTTACCTTATATATATATATATATATATATATACCTTTCATAAATCTCAGATTGAATAGACCTAGCAATAATATTCATACCGGTACTTTACTATATGTGACGGTTTTGGAAATATCTCATATTTACCAGGATATTGCACATTTTAGTTTATATAAGACAGTCTAAGATATGAAACGTTTCATTCCTGGCCATCCCCTCAGGGATCAAGACGTTTGGCAAAAGATAGAAATTCAGTATACAGTATAATTATGTATTTACTAGTGGAGGTATACCCAGCGCTACCAGGGGAAAAGTCGAATTATGGGCTGTCTAACTCAGAGGGGGGGGGGGGACAAAGCCAATGCCGCTTAAAACCTATTCTGGCACCCCCTTACTATGCATGTCAAATATGTCCGTCCTGAAAACTGAGGGAGTTGGGGGGTCCCCCCCCCCCCTTAGTATGCATGCCAAGTATGGGCTCTCCATCTTGAAAACTGAGGGAGTTATTGGGGGCTCCGCCTCCCCCCCCCCCCTTAAAACCTGTTCTGGTAATCCCTTAGTATGCATGCCAAGTATGGGCTCTTCATCTTGAAAACTGAAGGAGTAGTTCGTGAGCAAACAGACAGACAGACAGACATAATACTAACATACAGTAACCTTTATTAGTAAATATCTATCTATCTATCTATCTGTCTATCTATCCATCTCTCTCTCTCTCTCTCTCTCCCTCTCAAAAATTACCAGAGAAAATTGTACAATGCAATGCAATTGACACATTCAAAAGGAGGATAGACATCCATTTCGAAGAGGCTTTGAGTATTTTAGGTAAAAACAAGGAAATTATAGCAATAATAAAATGTTGGGTTAAGCGTCAATAGTATACAATATTTCTCAACTGTCTTCAATTTCCCAGTAGAAATGTTCTCATTCTGCTGGTGGCCTTGTTCACCCAACTATATTTCATGAGGGTGTGGTGGGTGGGGAGAGATCCTTCTTCTTTTCTGCCTTTACCATCCACTCTGTAGCAACTATCATCTTATAATTAAATATGGACGGCCTAGTATGGAACGCAAGGTCTGTGCAGTCTGTGTACTTATGTAACACTATGTAACTCTCTAATAATTAAGTAATATACTGTACACGTTACACAAGGATGCTAAAGACGATTGCAAGAATGAAAACTATATATCGCATATAGCTAATATATATTTGAAAGAAAAATTCATACAGGAATAGTTATACGTACCGGTATATGTAATACTAACAAGTAAAAATATATTCAAATAATGATTATATAACACAATCACAGGCATTTTGTGATCACAAATAGAACAATAATAATTATCAGAGAGAGAGAGATAGATAGATAGAGAAAGAGAGAGAGAGAGAGAGAATATCAATAATGTAAATAATAATAATAATAATCTATCTATCTATCTATCTATATGCTCAGGCCCAATCCCCATTTTGGGGGTAGCCGACTCAAGACAGCAAGAACAGGGAAAACACAAAAACAACATACAACAACAAATAAACACAGATAAAAAGCACAAACTCACACACATCCAGGTCACCCAGGAGAAGACCCAGACACCAGGGTCACCAAGGTCGCTCCAGCACTCCCCCGGCCCCCGACCACCCGGAGAGGTTCCGATCTCGGCAGGCAGACATGCAGCGGAGCCAAAGCCACAAGCCCTCCCACCATAATAATAATAATAATAATAGCAATGATGATAACTATATAGATAATAACAATAATAGAAACAAATAATAATAACACTAATAGAAATAATAATTAATAATAATAATAATTATTATTATTATTATAATAATAAAAATAATAATAAAATATTAATTATAATAAATAATAGCAATAATAATAATAATAATAAATTTATAATACAAAAATATAAAGTAAATATATGAATACAATATCTGAAATATCGATTCTCAGAACCAAGTCGGCAAATCCTTCCAAATCAAAATTTTTAGCCGGCACCTACCAAATAGTGAGTCGCGGCATTAAACCTCTCAGACCGAGCAGCCCTCTCCTATGAAGCTCGAACCTGAAAATCGCGCGGGGAACTATTTGGCTTTGTCTTAGGTTCTGGACTCTCTCTCCCTCTCTCTCTGTAGTTAATTTATTAGGGTTATAATATTTAGGTTAACACTCCTAGAAATAATTATGTTTTATATATTTTCTGTAATCATTGGATATATATATATATATATATATATACTGTATATATATATATATATATATTATATATATATATATATATATATATATATATATATATATATATATATATATATATATATATATATATATATATATATATATATATATATATATATATATATATATATATATATATATATATATATATATATATATATATATATATATATATATATATATATGTGTATTCTATTATATTCTATATACTCAGGTCCAATCCCCACTTTTCCTAAAAAAAAAATACCTCTTCCTTTTTTTTTTGGGGGGGGGGGAGGGGGGGGGGGGGGGGGCGGCGACTCAGCCAGAATAGGGACAACACAACCTAAAACAAAATACAAATTCATACACATCTAGGTCAAATAAATATATACTGTACTGTATAATTATGTATACAGCATACATATATATATATATATATATATATATATATATATATATATATATATATATATATATATATATATATATATATATATATATATATATATATATATATATATATATATATATATATATATATATATATATATATATATATATATATATATATATATATATATATATATTTGGTGTTTCAAAAATACCTTTCAAACATTTCAGAATGAATAGACCTACCAATAATAAATGTACTTTACTAAGTGACAGTTTTTTAAATATCTCATAAAACCGGCCGGGGCTGTACGGGTTAACGGGATATTACACATTTTAGTTTACATAGGAAAGTATGCCCTAGGGGATGAAAACGTTTTATTCCTGGCCACCCCCTCAGGGATCAAGACGTCTGGCAAAAAATTGAAATGCAGTATATCTATTTACTAACTGAGGTACCCGGCCCTTCTAGGGGGAAAATCGAAGTATGGGCTGTCAATCTTGGGTTGGGGCGGGGGAGGGGGGGGGGGGGAGGGGGGAGGCTCCGTTCCCCATCTCTCTGGAGGGTCAGGGGAGATAAATGTCACTTAAAACCTATTCTGGCACCCCCTTATGATGCATGCCAAATATGTCCATCATGAAAACTGAGGGAGTTGGGGGGGATTCCTCCCACTTAAAACCTATTCTGGCGCCCCCTTAGTATGCATGCCAAGTGTGGGCTCTCCATCTTAAAAACTGAGGGGGTGATATCCATCCCCCCTCTTAAAACCTAGCCTGGCATCCCTTAGTATGCTTGCCAAGTATGGGCTCTCCATCTTGAGCAGGGAGGGATTATTTCGTGAGCAAACAGAAAAAACAGGAAACTCACAGAAAGTTCCCTTTATTAGTATCTATCTATCTATCTATCTACTTATCTATCTATCTATATATCTCTCTCTCTCACTCTCATAAATTGTCAGATAAAGTTGCACAATGCAATACAATTGACACATTCGAAAGGAGGGTAGACATCTATTTAGAGGAAAGTTTGAGTATTTTAGGTAAAATAATTAAGTAAATAATAAAATGTTGGGTTGTGTCAGTAGTTTACACTATTTCTCAACTTACTTTACTATGAATTTCCCAGTAGAAATGTTCTCATTTCTGCTGGGGATCCTGTATACTCAACTAAATTTCATGCCGAACTAAGGTCGGAGGGTGTGGTGGGTGGGGAGAGAGCCTTCTGCTTTTCTGCCTTTACCATCCACTTTATAGTAAATATAATTTTATAATTATATATTGACTGACTAGTAGGGACAGCAAGGTCAGTGCAATATGTGTAGTTATGTAACTCTATGTAACTATCTATTAATATACTGCATACTTTACATAAGGATGTGAAAGACGATTGAAAGAGTGAAGGCTATTATCATTTCGCATATAACTAAAATACATGCTAACACTAATTCATACAGGTATAGTTATATATGTAATAAATATAATATATATTCTAATAATGAATATATAATGCAATCACAGCCATTTCGTGTTCACAAAAATAAAGAACAATAATTAAATTCAAAGAGAGAGAGAGAGAGAGAGAGAGAGAGAGAGAGAGAGAGAGAGAGAAAACAAATAATAATAATATTAATATATATATATAATAATAATAATAATAATAATAATAATAATAATAATAACAATAATAATAAAACAAAAAAATAAAAAAATTATAATATACAAAATAAAATTTAATCTGCAATCTGAAAAATCGAATCTCAAAACCAAGTCGGCAATTCCTTCCAAATCGACATTTTTAGTCGGCACCTGCCAAATAGTGAGTCGCGGCATTAAACCTCTCAGACCGAGCAGCCCTCTCCTATGAAGCTTTGAACCTGAAAATTGCACGGGGAACTACTTGGCTTGTCCTAGGTTCTGGACTCGCGCTCTCTCTCTCTCTCTCTCTCTCTCTTGTTATATTATTAGGGTTAGTATACTATTTAGAGACATAGCTAATATTTGTTTATATATCTATCTATATATTATCTACCTATATCTATCTATCTATCTATCTATTTATCTATCTATCAATCTATATATCTATCAATCTATCTAAGACTTAGACTGTTTTAACATTTGTCTCCAGGCATTTTGACCCCAACGTCCTTTGATTTCGGTTCTCTGTCACTTTTTGTCTTTGGGGAAGACACTCGTTACAGGAAGCCTGCCTTTTGTCTCCTTCATACACATTGAACAAATAATGTATCAATCTATATTATACTCTCTGTCTGTCTCTCTCTCTCTCTCTCTCTCTCTCTTTCTCTCTCTCTATATATATACTGTATGTATATATAAAAAAAAAAATATATATATACAGTATATATATATATATATAATATATATATATATATATATATATTATATATACTGGTATATATATATACAGGGTGTTTCAAAAATACTTGTCATAAATTTCAGAATTAATAGACCTACCAATAATAAATATACTTTAGTAAGTGACAGTTTTGGAAATATCTCATATTTACTAGGATATTACGCATTTTAGTTTAAATAGGAAAGTTTAGGAGATAAAAAATATTAATTCCTGGCCACCCCTTGAGGGATTAAGGCGTCTGGCACTAGATATACTGTATATACAGTACACAGGATATGTAATTACTAGCTGAGGTATCCAGGGCTGTCAGGGGGAAAATCCAGGTATGAGTTGTCTATCATGGGGGGGGGGGCACCCCCCCCCCCCCATACTATTCATGCCAAATATGTCCATCTTGAAAATTAATGTAGTTGGTGGGGGGGGGGGGAGTGTTCCTCCCACACACACACACTTAAAACCTATTATGGCACCCCCTTAGTATGCATGCCAAGTATAGACTCTCCATCTTGAAAACTGAGGGTGTTGGAGGGTATCTTCCCCTCTTTAAATGGGGGGGGGGGGCCCCATTTAAACCTATTCTGGCACCCCTTAGTATGCATGCCAAGTATGGGCTCTCCATCTAGAAAACTGTTGGCGTAGTTCGTGAGCAAACACAGACAGACAACCAGAAGACTCACAGAAAGTGCACTTTATTAGTATCTATCTATTTATCTATATATCTATCTATCTATCCATCTCTCTCTCTCTCTCTCTCTCTCTCTCATAAATTGCCAGAGAAAGTTGTACAATGCAATACAATTGACACATTCGAAAAGAGTAGACATCCATTTCAAGGAGGTTTAGAGTATTTTAGGTAAAACAAAAAAGAAAAGAAAAAAGAAACAAAAGTAATAATAAAATGTTGGGTTAACCGTCAGTAGTACACAATATATCTCAACTTCTTTACTATGAATTTCCAAATAGAAATGTTATCATTCTGTTGAGGGGTCTGTAGCCTATACCCAACTAAATTTCATGCTGACCCAAGGTCGGAGGATGTGGTGGGTGGGGAGAGAGCCTTCTGCTTTTCTGCCTTTATCATTCACTTTGTAGTAAATCCCATTTTAGGATTAAGTACAGACTGCCTAGTAGGGACAGCAAGGTCTATGCAGTCTGTGTACTGATGTAACTCTATGTAAATACAATAATATACTATATACGTTATAAAAAGATGTGGAAGGCGATTGAAAGAGTGAAAGCTATATAATTTCGCATTTAGCTAAACTATATGCTAAAGGAAAATTCATACACGTATAGTTATATATGTAATAAGTATAAATATATTCTAATAATTATTATATAATAGAAACACATGCATTTTGTGATCACAACATTTTAAATCAATAATAATAATCAGAGAGATAGAAAGAGAGGGAGAGAGAAAATATATATACAATAATAATAATAACTGCCGAATATAATAATAATTCAATAATACTAATAAAAACAAATAATAAAAATAAGAATAATAAGAATAATTATAATAAAAATAATAATAATAATGATAATAACAAAAATAATAAACGATGCCAATAATAAAATAATTATAAAAAATAAAAAGTACAAACTCTAAATATAAAATCGATATCTTGGATCTCATCACCAAGTCAGCAAATCGCGCCAAATCCACCTTTTTATTCCGAACCTACCAAATAGTGAGTCGCGGCATTAAACCTCTCAGACCAAGCAGCCCTCTCCTATGAAGCTCTGAACCTAAAATTCGCGCGGGGAACTACTTGGCTTGTCCTAGGTTCTGGACTCGAGCGCGCTCTCTCTCTCTCTCTGTCTCTCTCTCTCTCTCTCTCTCTCTCTCTCTCTCTCGTTATATTATTAGGGTTAGTATACTATTTAGGGACATAGCTAATATTTTGTTATATATCTATCTACAGTATATATCTACCTATCTATCTATATATCTATCTATCTATCTATGTATCTATCTATCAATCTATATATCTATCAATCTATCTATCTGTTTATCTATCTATCTAAGACTAGACTGTTTTAACATTTGTGTCCAGGCATTTTGACCCCAACGTCCTTTGATTTCGGTTCTCTGTCACTTTTTGTGTTTGGGGAAGACACTCGTTACAGGAAGCCTGCCTTTTGTCTCCTTCATACACATTGAACAAATAATGTATCAATCTATATTATACTCTCTCTCTCTCTCTATATATATATATATATATATATATATATATATATATATATATATATATATATATATATATATAGTGTATATATAAAAAAAAAAAAATATATATATATATATACAGGGTGTTTCAAAAATAGTTTTCATAAATTTCAGAATTAATAGACCTACCAATAATAAATATACTTTAGTAAGTGACAGTTTTGGAAATATCTCATATTTACTAGGATATTACGCATTTTAGCTTAAATAGAAAAGTTTAGGGGATAAACAAATATTAATTCCTGGCCACCCCTTGAGGGATTAAGGCGTCTGGCACTAGATATACTGTATATACAGTATACAGGATATGTAATTACTAGCTGAGGTATCCAGGGCTGTCAGGGGGAAAATCCAGGTATGAGTTGTCTATCATGGGGGAGGGGGGGGGGGGGGGGCACCCCCCCCCCCATACTATGCATGCCAAATATGTCCATCTTGAAAATTAATGTAGTGGGTGGGGGGGGGGGGGTCCCCCCCCACACACACACTTAAAACCTATTATGGCACCCCCTTAGTATGCATGCCAAGTATAGACTCTCCATCTTAAAAACTGAGGGTATTGGAGGGTATTTGCCCCTCCCCCCCCCCCCTATTTAAACCTATTCTGGCACCCCTTAGTATGCATGCCAAGTATGGGCTCTCCATCTAGAAAACTGTTGGCGTAGTTCGTGAGCAAACAGACAGACAGACAACCAGAAGACTCACAGAAAGTGCTCTTTATTAGTATCTATCTATTTATCTATATATCTATCTATCTATCCATCTCTCTCTCTCTCTCATAAATTGCCAGAGCAAGTTGTACAATGCAATACAATTGACACATTCGAAAAGAGTGTAGACATCCATTTTAAGGAGGTTTAGAGTATTTTAGATAAAAAAAAAAACACAGAAAAAAGAAACAAAAGTAATAATAAAATGTTGGGTTAACCGTCAGTAGTACACAATATATCTCAACTTCTTTACTATGAATTTCCAAATAGAAATGTTATCATTCTGTAGAGGGGTCTGTAGCCTATACCCAACTAAATTTCATGCTGACCCAAGGTCGGAGGATGTGGTGGGTGGGGAGAGAGCCTTCTGCTTTTCTGCCTTTATCATCCACTTTGTAGTAAATCCCATTTTAGGATTAAGTACAGACTGCCTAGTAGGGACCGCAAGGTCTATGCAGTCTGTGTACTGATGTAACTCTATGTAAATCCAATAATATACTATATACGTTATAAAAAGATGTGGAAGGCGATTGGAAGAGAGAAAGCTATATAATTTCGCATTTAGCTAAACTATATGCTAAAGGAAAACTCATACACGCATAGTTATATAATTATTAAGTAATAAGTATAAATATATTCTAATAATTATTATATAATATAAACACATGCATTTTGTGATCACATTTTAAATCAATAATAATAATCAGAGAGATAGAGAGAGAGGGAGAGAAAAAATATATATACAATAATAATAATAACTGCCGAATATAATAATAATTCAATAATACTAATAAAAACAAATAATAAAAGTAAGAATAATAATAAGAATAATAATAAAAATAATAATAATAATGATAATAACAAAAATAATAAACGATGCCAATAATAAAATAATTATAAAAAATAAAAAGTACAAAATCTAAATATAAAATCGAAATCTTGGATCTCATCACCAAGTCAGCAAATCGCGCCAAATCCACCTTTTTATTCCGAACCTAACAAATAGTGAGTCGCGGCATTAAACCTCTCAGACCGAGCAGCCCTCTCCTATGAAGCTCTGAACCTAAAATTCGCGCGGGGAACTATTTGGATTTGTCTTATTAGATGCTGGACTCACTCACTCACTCTCTCTCTCTCTGTAGTTAATTTATTAGGGTTAGCATACTATTTAGGTTAACACTCTCTAGTACGTATTGTATAGCCTATATCTTCTGTAATCATTGGATATATTAATATTAATAGACCCATCTCATATAAGGATACAGATGTAATTCACTATCATTATATCCAATGAGTTTATGTATTTAAGAATAGGAATACTGTATATACCCAATGATTATAATATATACTGTACATTCTATACCCATTAACATTTTTACTCATACACTTTTTATGACCTCGATTTCTAGCAGTGCATGATTAGTTCTGTGAATTCGTAACCAGCTGATTCGATACCATATAGTTCGGATAAACTGTAAGGGGTAATAACCCGGGGTATTCAGTTGTCTGTCTGCCTCGAGGGTGGACACTACTTAGTTTTCGTGCTCTGCGTTGGAATTATTTGGTGTCCAATCTGTAACATATGCTGGTATTTTTAGGTATTTTGTATTTTTTGTCTGTATCATTAGTTTTGGTCTATTATCATGTGTATTTTTCTTTCCTATTTTCAATTTTGTCTTTGCTTTCCTCTCACACACTCACTCTCATTCACTCTCACTCTCTTACTCTCTATCTCGGGTTTGCCTAGTAGTATTGGCCATTTTATATTTATTTATTTTTCTGTAATTTCCTTGTCTTTCATCCCCCCCCCCTTCCTTCCTTCCCACACGGAAAACATACCTATCATCATCACTAGAACAAAAGTTATACATAATATTATTATTCATGTGTATATATTCATTCTGTCAACTTTTCTGTTATTTCCACATTCTCATTTTATCCCAAGCCCGAACTATGACACGTTTAGTATTATAAAAAAAAACAAAAAATCTTAAACACTTGTGTTTACCTGTTAATCAAGGGACTGGGGTTCTCGATAAGGGGCTCCATCCTGAAAATGTACTTGACTTACAGTGTGCTGGCTTAATAATCCAGAAGGGTTGATAGCCTCTGAAGTCCTATTTTAACTAACTAAATAACTGTTAATCGTGTGTGGTATCCGAGTGACCATATCCTACGTGTCCTGGTGATGACCTAGGATGACTTACCAACAGGTTATATGATGGTTCGTGCTTTGACCCTCGCTTACCATGAACAACAGTAGTAGTACTAGGTCACTGTAATCACCATACCCAGTACCTCAAGTCACCGTAACCCGGCCTCTGTTTTGGACCATAAACATACGGAGGTGACTGTACTACGCTATATTATCATGGTCGACTTGCGCCATTATCACTGCCATCATTCGGAGTCTGGTAGATCAATGGTTGGATCCTGGTGCACTGTTAACCCTGGCCTGGGGTACCACACACGATATTGATCTTTCTAAGTCAATTATTTTGTTATTTAATTTTGTTTTTGTATATATATATTTTTTGCCATAGATAGAAGAAATACTTACAGCCATACAACTTATATAATATTTATATAACATTATGACAAAGACGATTGGATGTACTGTACCACACCGAACCTAAGCATTGAGATACTTTGATTAAATTTAGCATTAAATGGACGATTCTAGATAGAACATACCCATCCTCGTGAATATCATTAAGTGAATGTTTCTCAATACTATTACCATAGTCATAAATAGTATCAACGCCCTAATCATCATTACTAATACAGTATCATAGCCATTATATATAAATCATCCTTTTCATCATTAAATCATTATCAATCACCATAATCATCTTTACTAACATCATACTCATTATTAATCATCAGTCATCATCACATATTTAGAGTCGCTTTCCTAACACTTGTTAGGATTAGGTGTCTTGCTGTTGGTGCTATCATCTATTAGTGTTGTCCTTTTTTATTTTTGTTTTAATAGTTTTCTTCTTTTTATTCGGAGTTGTATTCGTTTTATTATTTGAAGTTACTGTCCTATTTTTGTTATTGAGATTGTTTTAAACTGCTATATATTTGGATTTTTTTTAAATTTGGTATAGCTTATTTTTCATCTCAATATTTGAAGTACATTGGCCTGATGAAGCTATATGCGAACCGTTGTCAACAATGTGCTCCTCCTCATATGGTGTTTATTATATATGTTGTCTGTTTTTATAAGTATACAGTGTTTTTATCAGGTTCCCAATGTGTGTTATGTAGAGTTTTTTCCTTCTTTTGTTGGGGTGTGACTAATGTTTTCCTTTTTCACAGGAGGAGGAGGAGGAGGAGAAGGAGAAGAAGGAGGAGGATGATACATGACGAAGAAGAGGAAGAGTACAACGGAGAACCAAAAGGAAATGAAGGGAGAGGATGAAAAGGAAGAAACGAATAGCTAAAAACATGATAATTATTAGGAGAAATGCAACGTATAATAAATGTATGCTATATAAATAAATGGATAATCAATAGTCTGTTCATTGTGACACCCTACCTAGTCCCTTGTAAATCAGGAAGAGCTGGAGCAAATGGGCTGTAAACGTCCACACCTATTTATTGAGTATAATTATCAGCTCCATTGTGCAAGTAGTTGGTCTATGTGAGAGAGAGAGAGAGAGAGTTGAGAGATAGATAGATAGATTTACACACATATATATATATATATATATATATATATATATATATTGAAATAACAGAAAAACATATTCACCACCACAGCCAACATACCAAGACCTATAGCTGCTCACCACCACCACCACCACCACCTCTACCAATAACAGAGAAACAGTTACCCAAGCATTCACCACCACAAGTCGTTTTCTCTCTCTACCACACCTCTCCCGCATCAGAGAAAACGTCGACTCAAAGACTCAAGGATAACAATTATATACCTGTGCAGGGCAGAAGATAACATGTGATCAGTTCTCGCCGATATTACACTTCTCCTGCAACACCCCAAACCTACAAACTTGCAACCACTGTCCACTCCATCTACCTCCAGCCTGTAAAACACATAACAGCCCCAGACCAAATCAGAAGACAATATCATATTATATCACCTCACCCCAGAGTTAAAAAGGACACAACCGCCCCCAGACAACACGAGTTACTACCATCGAGATGACACGCCCTCTAACACCAGGGAACAACTTATCCATCAACATAACCAATTCCAAAGTTCAACAGAAGAAGAAAAGCGAAGAAGAGAAATTAATCAAGAAATGGCACTATAAGTAAAAAAGTATATCACCCCTCTCCAAGCCACAAGGAACTAACCACCCTACAACATCCTACCCCTAGGTGCCTTTCTGATGCTCAACAATATCACCCCCGAGGCCCTGAGAAACGGTATGACTATTACGGAAGATTTTAGGATCGACATCTCAATCTAGAGCTGTTCTTGACACCCCGGGTAAAAGGACAGATTCGAAAGTTGAGGACACAGTTGAAGAGTTGGTTCAGTTGATCGCAAGGCGTAGACACAATTACGAGACTGTAGTCACCCATTATACTAATTCTTTTTAGTGGGTATCAACAAGCTGGTTTATTAGAGCCTTCTGGGTGAAGTAATCTAATATTCTCGGCCTACCTCAACCCCGGCGCTATTGTGGATATAAGCAGACAGTCAGGTACTAACTAGCTTTATCCAGGATAGACCAAACCACAAGAAATTCATCAAAGTACTTATAAAGACCAGAGTAGACAGGAGTTCACTCCTGCGTTCGCTCGATGCTATTTTGTCACGGCTTGGGCTAGGCAATTTAGTTATTTAAGGTCCCAAACCAAAGTGCTCGAGTTACACTGTGGGAACCCAGTGGCGTCAGGACAACCCCACGGCCAGCGGATCTACCCCAGATTGGATTACTAATTCTACACCCATTGGATTAATTATTCTACACATCGAAAGTGAAGTTATTATACTGTAAAAGTTATAGAAGATCTAACTGTGAAAAGAAATTATACTTGGTATGTTGTCAGAGAGAAAGTATATAAAGATCGAAAGTGAAAGTAATTAAAATATATCTACTGCGTATATAATAAAAGGTATTCTGGAAACATCGGATACTACGCACGTATACAAAAGCGAGAGAAAGGAAACTCTAGTGAAACTCAAAGAAATTAGGGTACTGATAATAATTCTGCTAAAATTAATAACAAATAAATTCAAGTTAACTTATGCGTAAGCACCACAGTGATTTAACCTCAGGAAAATAATTACGTTTAGCTCCCAAATTCCAGAACCACTCTACGCAGGTAAATACCAATAGTTCACATATCTAATTACTATATAACCTTTCTAAGCACAAGTGTAAATCCTCGATTGAAAGGAGTGCTACTCGATCTTAACTCTGAAATAAATACAGGACAAGTGTAATCTTTCAGTTAGAAAGCGGTCCCTAATACTTACTTAGATATAGCATAGAATAATCCAGTCTTGCGAGTCAGACGTAGTGGAGCCTCGTTCGTTCACTTTAATTGTTTTGTTCTTGACCATTATTGTTCTAGCTTTTACGTATGCGATATTCTTGTGCAAATAAACGGAATATGAATACACGTCTTGTGATAATTATCCTCTATTGTCTTTCTGTGTCTGTGGTAAAACAATATAACTTCTCCAGTTAGGAAGAGCCCACTTGATCAAAACCAATTAAACCCCAGTAAAAACCTGGCATAACATTGGCGGCAGCTGGTGGTTCTTGATTCGGGAAGGAAGTTGTTTGACACAGTAATCAGGAAAGAGATAGAGAGCACATGCGTCATCATGGATCCAAAATTCCCCATACCGACGTATGACGCGGAAACTCAGGATATTCGCACGTACCTAGAGATGGTCAGCCCGCTAATTAGCCTGGCATACCCGACCGACGTAAGGAAGGTCTATGGTTTATTAATTCACCTGGGGAAGGCCGTGCCCCTGGTAGCCGAACATGTACGCCCAGATTTGACAGGGACAACTTTCGGAATATTGTGATCAACGCTGTTCAGCCATCACTAGGCCCCGTTGCAGCCAAAATCAACGAAATCAAGTACGGAGGGAACCTAAACAGTACCTTGAGAATAGTGAGCCGACAGGTAAAACGTGCTTACCCTCTGTACACTTATGAGCAACAACAGCAACAGGTGTTCTGTGTGCTCTTAAGGATCCTTCCCTCAAATATTAGGGAATACTTTGATATCCACGATCCCGTGGGATTTACAAAGGATATCATCACTATTCGCAAGCTGTTGGCCAACCGGCCTAAAACTTCCACAAAAGAAGCCATCAGAAACCCCCCCACACACCCTCAAGTGTACCGAAGACCCGGACAAACCAAAAAACGAAGGAAAAGATCGCAGTACTCATCCCAAGGCCGCCCCCAACCCCTCTTGTCAGGCCACCCACAAGGAAATCTGCGAAGCTTCCCTAACCACCATCATCCTGGTCAATCTTCCCGAATCAACCAACAGGAAACCCGAGGCCCCCCCAAAAAATTTGAAATTCAGGATCTTCGCCCGTACCTAGAGATAGCCTCGGCAAGGAAACCGGTACCCTGGAACACTCACCCTCAAGAGCCCATTAGGTTAAATTACCCATTCAGTTGGGAAGCTTGCGATCCCGGTTACCCGATCCCTGACACCTGGGAGATCGACCCAGCTAAGACAATGGACATTGAGTGCCAGTGTGAGGAGTGCTGTCTCCAGGAAATTTACCAAATTCAAGCCATCGATGAAGACCAAGAGGAAGAAGAAATAGAAGAGATGGAAGACCATGAAGACCAAGAGGAAGAAGAACTAGAAGAGATGGAAGACCCTCCTCAAGATTTTTTTGAGCCTCCCTTCAGTTGGGAAGCTTGCGATCCCACTTACCCGATCCCTGACACCTGGGAGATCGACCCAGCTGAGACAATGGACATTGAGTGCCAGTGTGAGGAGTGCTGTCTCCAGGAAATTTACCAAATTCAAGCCATCGATGAAGACCAAGAGGAAGAAGAACTAGAAGAGATGGAAGACCCTCCTCAAGATTTTGTTGAGCCTCCCCCGCCCATTTATATGGCCTCGGTGAGGGAGCCTGTGCCGTGGACACCTCCACCCATCTACCATCCGGCTAAAGAAAAGGACTGCATCGAGTACCACGATGAAGAATACTGTTCCCCGGAAATGCACCAAATTCAAGCTATCGATGAAGACCAAGAGGAAGAAGAAATAGAAGAGAGGGAAGACCATGAAGACCAAGAGGAAGAAGAACTAGAAGAGATGGAAGACCCTCCTCGAGATTTTTTTGAGCCTCCCCCGCCCATTTATATGGCCTCGGCGAGGGAGCCTGTGCCGTGGACACCTCCACCCATCTACCATCCGGCTAAAGAAAAGGACTGCATCGAGTACCACGATGAAGAATACTGTTCCCCGGAAATGCACCAAATTCAAGCCATCGATGAAGACCAAGAGGAAGAAGAAATAGAAGAGAGGGAAGACCATGAAGACCGAGGGGAAGAAGAACTAGAAGAGATGGAAGACCCTCCTCGAGATTTTTTTGAGCCTCCCCCGCCCATTTATATGGCCTCGGCGAGGGAGCCTGTGCCGTGGACACCTCCACCCATCTACCATCCGGCTAAAGAAAAGGACTGCATCGAGTACCACGATGAAGAAGACTGTCCCCCGCCCAGTTCTATGGCCTCGGCGAGAGAGCCTGTGCCCGGAAAAACTCCACCCATCTACCACCTAGCTAAGATTGAAGACGTTCCAGAAGACTCCCCTAGAAGGATACCAAAAATCCAAATAGCGATCAGGAACAAAAGCCATAACCATCAGGCTAAAGCCACTCCTAAAGCCAAATCACCAAAGAAGAAAAAAGTCAACATCCAACCACAGCCACCTCAGAAGTCTCCATATACTCGACCACCTACCTCCACCGGCTTTTATGGTAAAGCCTGTTCTACATCTTCACCAACAGCCTCCATGTCTACTACATCACCTTCAGCACCTCCGAAATCATATGAACCTCCTCCATCCAACCCTTCTTCACTTGCCCCATCCGCCGAAGATAATCTCTTCTATGATACAGTCGGGCTAAAACACCCACCTGCACACCACATTCGTCGATCGGCCCCTGTTCCTTTCGTCTCCGATCAATCATCCGTGTTCGCTCCAACCTTGAAGATAGCAAGCAATACTCAAGTAATTCCAGCACCCTCATCCATCATCACTGTAATCCATCAAAACCCAGTCATTAAAAAGGGTTCCCTGGCTCCCACAGGCTTAAGAAAACCAACACCTCAACCAAAACTAAATCGGCAACAACCCGCATTCCCAGAAGTGGTCCTTACATCAAGATCATAGGGACCCAAACCAATGACGTAACTAAGAATATTAAGTTCCTACATCAACTAGAAGCAGCCCTCGGGACATATACAGAGATACCTTGCATAACTCTTTATGCTAACCTGAGCAAACCAGCAGATAGAAGCTCAATGACATGGTGGGAATATCTCGACAAATGGAAATTTGTTTCCACCAAGAAAATGCCTGGTGTGACCAGCTCCAGCCACGAGGTCGTGGCTTTGATGGGGAAGAAGGAAGTGAAATAACAGAAAAACATATTCACCACCACAGCCAACATACCAAGACCTATAGCTGCTCACCACCACCACCACCACCACCTCTACCAATAACAGAGAAACAGTTACCCAAGCATTCACCACCACAAGTCGTTTTCTCTCTCTACCACACCTCTCCCGCATCAGAGAAAACGTCGACTCAAAGACTCAAGGATAACAATTATATACCTGTGCAGGGCAGAAGATAACATGTGATCAGTTCTCGCCGATATTACACTTCTCCTGCAACACCCCAAACCTACAAACTTGCAACCACTGTCCACTCCATCTACCTCCAGCCTGTAAAACACATAACAGCCCCAGACCAAATCAGAAGACAATATCATATTATATCACCTCACCCCAGAGTTAAAAAGGACACAACCGCCCCCAGACAACACGAGTTACTACCATCGAGATGACACGCCCTCTAACACCAGGGAACAACTTATCCATCAACATAACCAATTCCAAAGTTCAACAGAAGAAGAAAAGCGAAGAAGAGAAATTAATCAAGAAATGGCACTATAAGTAAAAAAGTATATCACCCCTCTCCAAGCCACAAGGAACTAACCACCCTACAACATCCTACCCCTAGGTGCCTTTCTGATGCTCAACAATATCACCCCCGAGGCCCTGAGAAACGGTATGACTATTACGGAAGATTTTAGGATCGACATCTCAATCTAGAGCTGTTCTTGACACCCCGGGTAAAAGGACAGATTCGAAAGTTGAGGACACAGTTGAAGAGTTGGTTCAGTTGATCGCAAGGCGTAGACACAATTACGAGACTGTAGTCACCCATTATACTAATTCTTTTTAGTGGGTATCAACAAGCTGGTTTATTAGAGCCTTCTGGGTGAAGTAATCTAATATTCTCGGCCTACCTCAACCCCGGCGCTATTGTGGATATAAGCAGACAGTCAGGTACTAACTAGCTTTATCCAGGATAGACCAAACCACAAGAAATTCATCAAAGTACTTATAAAGACCAGAGTAGACAGGAGTTCACTCCTGCGTTCGCTCGATGCTATTTTGTCACGGCTTGGGCTAGGCAATTTAGTTATTTAAGGTCCCAAACCAAAGTGCTCGAGTTACACTGTGGGAACCCAGTGGCGTCAGGACAACCCCACGGCCAGCGGATCTACCCCAGATTGGATTACTAATTCTACACCCATTGGATTAATTATTCTACACATCGAAAGTGAAGTTATTATACTGTAAAAGTTATAGAAGATCTAACTGTGAAAAGAAATTATACTTGGTATGTTGTCAGAGAGAAAGTATATAAAGATCGAAAGTGAAAGTAATTAAAATATATCTACTGCGTATATAATAAAAGGTATTCTGGAAACATCGGATACTACGCACGTATACAAAAGCGAGAGAAAGGAAACTCTAGTGAAACTCAAAGAAATTAGGGAAGTACTGATAATAATTCTGCTAAAATTAATAACAAATAAATTCAAGTTAACTTATGCGTAAGCACCACAGTGATTTAACCTCAGGAAAATAATTACGTTTAGCTCCCAAATTCCAGAACCACTCTACGCAGGTAAATACCAATAGTTCACATATCTAATTACTATATAACCTTTCTAAGCACAAGTGTAAATCCTCGATTGAAAGGAGTGCTACTCGATCTTAACTCTGAAATAAATACAGGACAAGTGTAATCTTTCAGTTAGAAAGCGGTCCCTAATACTTACTTAGATATAGCATAGAATAATCCAGTCTTGCGAGTCAGACGTAGTGGAGCCTCGTTCGTTCACTTTAATTGTTTTGTTCTTGACCATTATTGTTCTAGCTTTTACGTATGCGATATTCTTGTGCAAATAAACGGAATATGAATACACGTCTTGTGATAATTATCCTCTATTGTCTTTCTGTGTCTGTGGTAAAACAATATAACTTCTCCAGTTAGGAAGAGCCCACTTGATCAAAACCAATTAAACCCCAGTAAAAACCTGGCATAACATATATATATATATATACATAAATAGATAGATTGATAGAGAGAGCGAGAGAGCGTAATGAGTAGTTTGTGAGATAGATAGATAAATAGATGCGTACATAGATATATAGACATATATAGTGAAAGCGAGAATAATTAGTTTGATATAGATTGATAGATAGATAAATAGATAGATAGATAGTGAGAGAGAGAGAGAGAGAATAATGAGTAGTTTGTTTGGGATTTCTAGACTCGGCATTAACACTATCTGATCTGACGTATTAGTTTTTTATGACAGTTTGTCGTCATGTGATTGTGGATTGAGGAATTTGGGGGTATCATAAGGGTAAAGACAGCCTCAATTAACCCTCTGATTTCCATATACCTTCCCTAATCTGAATAAAATCGTGTGATAATAGCCAGAAAACGGAAAAGAAATGCGTAATCTGGTCTTGAATGGGTTAACTCACTAACTCTTGATACGGATATTTTGCTCCTAAGTTAAAGAAAATCGCCTGCCGGTATCATAATAGAACACAACACTGCGTAGACATCAAGCAATTATACATTAATTACATAAACTTAAGGGAAGATTCAGTGATCAAGGCAGTGTACGAATAAATGAAAAGAACTTACAATAAAGATGAATGGGTAAAAGAAGCGAAAAAGGTATATCAAGAAATCAATACGAGTGAAGTAGAAACATAGATATTATCAAAACAGAAAATAAAAGATATCGTAAAAGGTCGACACAGAAAGATGGAAACAAGAACTTGAACCCAAACTCAGTGTTAAATTATATAAATAAAATAAAAGTGAGATAAGGGAAGAGCAGTGTTATGAAATACCCCAGCTTCAATAACCTTTTTCAGGTGTAGAAGTAATACACTGAAACTCAGCGACCGGAATCGTTTTATTAATCAAGACACAAAGTGCATCGCCTGTGAAGAAGTTGAAAATCTTGATAATTGTGTACTATATTGTGCACATTACCAAGATATTAGAATTTTAGAAACACAAGCAAAATATTTGATAGGCCTTACACAAATATTAAATTAACTGATATTTTATTCAGAGAAGAAAAGAGAAAGGATATAAAAATAACTATACAAATGATGTGGATAGAAAGGCAAAATAAGTTGAAAAATCAGTTAATAACCTAAAACCAAATCAATAACAAATAGGAGAGGGGCCGTTGAAAAGGTGATCTCTCCGATCAACCACCAGACCCAGAAGTTCCAGAACCAAAACAACTACCCCGTGTTCTCGCCAGTGTTCAATAATTCGCTATTTATGCTCGTAATACAGTGCCAGTTGCTATAGACTTGCGTGTGCGTGTACTTAAATCTCGTGTGCCATTGTTGAAGCTACCATGGAAGCGGAAATAAGAAGAGCAAGGCGAGAACTAAGTGGATGTATTGGTGGCGGAGATGCCGTGGTAAGTATGGAAATATTGTTGGCATCAACTACTGTATTTGGCGAACTAATTACTTTCTTAAGCTGATGTAGGAGTCATGGCCGTGGTTTTGGTAAAATTCTAGATCCGGTTTCACAGCGAATTTAGCGTTTTGTGTTTTGTTTTTCTCAGTTTTCTTTAATAGGCTAGCCTATAGCCTACGCCGCCCTACAGTGTTGGGAAAATATAACCGAAACTAGCCTACCACTAATTTTCCCTTGGTGATAATTATAGGGAATAGGCTCGCAGCCTTATTATACATAATTTATTAGGGACAATGTAGGTTTATGGAATCCTTATACTGTAGGCCTACTCATGTAGGCTATAGGCCTAATCCACTGTGGGAGAATAATTTGGTCAATATACAGGAGGCGCTACAATATAGGTAGCAAAATTCTAATGGTAGTTTTGGGTTCCTATCATCATATGCTTCATTTCTATATACTTTTTATCCCCGGGAAAAAAACAAAAAATCTTGGGTTTTTTAGTGATTTTTTTATTTTTTTTTTATTAACCTAACCAAAAAACCTAACCTAACCTAACCTAAATGTATTTGGGGGCTATTAGGTTAGGTTAGGTTAGGTTTTTTGGTTAGGTTAATGACCAAAACAAAAAATCCCAAGAAAATAAATGAAAAATCCCAAGATTTTTTTTTTTTTTCCCGGGGATAAAAAGTATATAGAAATGAAGCATATGATGATAGGAACCCAAAACTACCATTAGAATTTTGCTACCTATATTGTAGCGCCTCCTGTATATTGACCAATAATTTTGATCACATTTATAAAGCCCGATATTAATAGAAAAAACGCCCATTATAATCAATCTCCTAGCTCTTTCGGACATCCTCACTGTTTACAAACGCCTTCTTTAGCCTATGTAGTAGCCTATAATCGATATTTACCCCCTGCTGGCAACATAGCCTATCAACCCATCCCCCATCGTGTATCCCACATTGGAATTAAAATTATAACTAAGACCATGAAAACACTAATTTCTCAAATTCTGGAGGAAAAAACATGAAATAGTTTTTCTTTTTGGTTTTAGGTAGTTGTCATCATTAGGCTATACAGTAGCCTAGTTGATATTAGTTACAATCCCCGGAAAATTTGATTTCTCCCATTATCCAACGATCTTAAAACACTCAGACGTAAGTAATTTTCAGAGTAAATATAATTTTGTTTTTGCCTTTGGGTACAGGATGGGTTGAGGAATGAGGGCCCTCACTCCCCCATGACTTATTGAAATCAGCATCTATTTTAACAGTAGGGGCCTTAATGAGATTTTCACTGCCGTCAATAGGGCGAATTTTTGTTTTTACAGTACTTAAGGCCTATAACCTAGTGCTCATAAAATGTATCTCCGGAGGTTGAAACACATTTTAATATGATCTTTGCAACATCCTTATTCTTTAATACCGGTAGCCTTCAAATATTGATAAATAATTAGTGGTAGTTTCGGTTATAAGTACCCAGTGTTCTTTTATACTAAGGACTGGCGGAAATTAGTATTTACCCATTAGCCAACAATCTAAAAACACGGCCCCCACTAGTGGGGAAGGCTATGAAGATCAGGGAAATTGCGGGGTTAAAGACGAAAATAAGGGGTAATATTAGCCTAACCTAACAACCTTACCTAACCTATCCTAGTATTATAGGTGGGGGCTGCCGCCCCCACTGTCCACACCCCCGCTGGTTTGGTATTAAAATAATAAAAGATCGACGGTCGCCGAATAAAAGGGTCGATGAAGTCTACGGTATTTACTCCGCAATCTTCAGCTTTGGCTGTGGATAACAGGAGGTAAATATTAACTTGATAAATAAATGAACTTTTTCACAGTAATTATAATTCCATTTGCGCCGCTACTGACCGATATAGGAATGAAGTATGGTATATGACGGTAAATATTTACGAGACGCAACAATATAGGTAACAAATTTATAATGGTAGTTTTGGGTTCCTAACTTCCTAACATCATATGCTTCATTTCTATATACTTTATATCCCCCGGGGGGGGGGGGGGGTTATTTTTTTATTGGGATTTTTTTTTCATTAACCTAACAAAAAAAACTAACCTAACCTAAATGTATTTGGGGGCTATTAGGTAAGGTTAGGTTAGGTTTTTTGGTTACGTTAATGAGAAAAAAACGAAAAACAATAAACAAAAACAAATCCCCCAAAAAATTTGTTTCCCGGGCATAAAAAGTATATAGAAATGAAGCATATGATGATAAGAACCCAACACTGATATTATAAATTTGTTACCTATATTGTTCCGTCTCGTCTCGTAAATATTGACCTAGGCTTATATGACAAATTTATAGAAGCCATATAAATTGATGATTGTGCTGTGAAACCGGATCTAGAATAATACCGTGGTTTTAATCAATGTTTACAAAGTAGGTTATACGATTGTAGGGGACATAGTTGTTTTTGTTGTTTAGAAAACGAAAACTCGTATCGGGTTGGTGATGCATTTTTACCAGAAAACGGAACAATCTTGTCTTGGCTCGTGAGAGAAAACGGGAGCCTAGCCACCCATATTGTGGTGAAAGAGGCCTCATCGCCAAATGTGTTTTTCGTGTTTTCCTCGTTATATTCTTTGTAGTTATATATTTGTTTCACGAGATAGTTTCAGGGCAGTGAGGCCAATTTCAAAATGTTTGTTCCTGACGTTAGGTCTATAGCGTAGGCCTAGGCGTACCGGTAACAATTATGTGTACGGTATTGGATTTATATTGTTTAGTTTATTTTGAGGACAATTCTGTTTATTATAACGATGCGGAAAATCTCAAAGGCCATAATATTAATGGATTTTAGTTATTTGTTTAGGCTAGAGCTGTATTTGGTCAAGTACGGTACTATACTGTATATTACTTATGTTAGTACTCTAACCTAGTAGGCGACCATTTCTCGAAAATTATATTTTATTCTTTAAAAGGCATTATCTTAAGGAAGTTTTTCGCAGTTTAGTACACTTGGACATTACTTTTTGCACTTGTGACTCACGTGTCACACGGTTCTTGGAAATCTCAACCAGTTAGCCAAGATGTTGATCTCAACCAGTTAGCCAAGATGTTGATCTCAACCAGCGTCAAATTGTCAACTCTACCAATAAACCCTTAACCATTTCAACCATCTGATTCCAACCAGTGCCAAGTAAACTAATGTTAATATTATGTATAATTAATCGCTTTTATAGTAAATATAGGAAACACAATACACATATATACCTGTTTATTGTATCTTAGCATGCTATTGGAGCTTGAATTTATGTATTTGTTTCTTCGTTCTTCCCAACTCTTAAGTCAATATGTGTGCCTTATTTAGGGGTTTCTAACCTATCTAAATGTAAATAGTATCAAAGTATAAAACAATTGTATTTTTCCAATCTTAATAACTGTGCAAATCGAAGTAATTATGAAAATATATTAAGATTTATTCGAGTGGAGAGATGGGAGGAACAGGGTACATCTCGTATCTGGCATCACTGCCTGAGCAGTGGCTAAATGGCTACCGTCTGGCTGGAGCAGTGCGTTGGAAGCTCACGGAATAGATCGCAATTTCTCCGATTACGTCACCTCTTGCGCCTAGGCCCTAGTGAACCTTCTCCACTTCATCTACCCGGGCCTGTGAATATATTGGATAACCCTAGAATGCGCGTTCGCTCTATAACGGTAAGATACAATATGTAGTTCTGGTTCTCTGGATTTTGGGAAGTAGGAGGGCATGGAGGAGGAAGGTGCAGATGTCATACGATCCTTTATCCCTGTTTTATTATCTTCTTTAATGCCTCTATCCTCTCGTACCGCATCTCATAGTTTTCCTGGGCTAGGTCAGGTGTAGTGTGATCAGTTCTATTGGTGAATTGTTTAATGACAATGCTAATTATGGGAAGGTGTGATGATGATGGAGGGGGGGAGGGGGGCGGTGATCGAGGTAAAGAGGGAGGTGGGGGAGAGAAAAATAGAGCAATGGGGAAAGGGAGGGGGGGGGGGTGAATGAGTTGGAGAGAGAGAGAGAGATTACCCCCCTGCTCCCCTTCCCGTCTCCCCCCTCTCTCTTTCTCCTCCCGCAGTTCAGTTTCATTAGGTCCCATTGAGACTGCTATCGGTCAGCATGGTCTGCGGGGGGTTTAGAATAAGGACAAGGAGACGATTAGCAAAATATAGATCGCATACGGTACGGAACTTGATTGCATAGTCCAATTTAATGTATTAGCCTAGATCTATCATAGCTAGCCTATTACCACAGAAGGATTTTTGTTTCGACCTTTTTAGTAGATACAGTGATATATTGCTAACTCCTGGACGATTCTACTTTATATTGTAGTATATATATATATATACAGTATAATTTTGTTTATCCTGCTAAAGTTTAAAACATGTATAACAATTTGGATTTTTGTTTATTTTAATACCACGAATTTTCCGAGATTTTTATAAAAGAAATGACCAAAGAAATTGTTCATTTGCATCAATATAATATGTTTGTAATTAATTAGAAATCTCGGGAAAACTTATTTTCCCCATTAGGCCTATTGGTCGATGTTGAGACACGCCCCCGCCCCCGATAGTGATTTGAAAAGACATTAGCCTAACCTAACAACCTTACCTAACCTAACCTAGTATTATGGGTGGGGCTGCCGCCTCCACACCCCCGCTGGTTGAGTATTAATCCCTTAGTAAATAAGTAAATAACAAAAAAAATATGGCTGTCGATTATACGAAGGTGATATAAAGTCGATGAAGTCTACGGTGTTTACTCTGCAATCTTCAGTGTTGATTGTACATTGATAACGGGAAAGTACCGCATTGACAACCTTGTTACGAAAATTAAATTTTAATACCATACTTTTATATTAGGTTTTTCCAAGGGTTTAACACATTTACATATGATCTTTAGAGCTATCGATAACTGGAAGTACCGTATTGACAACCTTGTTACGAAAAATAAATTTTAGTACCATACTTTTTTATTAGGTTTTGCCGAGGGTTAACAAAAAATGTCTTATGATCTTTAGAGCATATAGATTCAATATTTATCTTAAAATATATCAACAAAATTCGTGGTATTAAAATAACATTGAACCAACATTTGCTGCTAATATTATAATTATGATAGCACCTGATCATAATGGGGCGGGCTGATTACTGTACACGGATTACAACATAGCCTACATTCACATCCATAGCAATTCCAACAGTATGATTGATATCGATGATAATGATGATGATTATTATTATTATTATTATTATTATTATTATTATTATTATTATTATACATGTACACTCATGCGCACTAAAATCTGCTCAGGGGGTGGGGTCTTCCTTCCTCTACTCCACCCTGGGCAGGTTTAGTTCAGTTCAGTTGTATGGCGGAAGTCTAGCTTTCAAATCGGCACTTCCTGATGTATTTTGTTTCTTGCTGTCTGGGTCTTTTCTGTTTGTATTATTGCAGCTCTATTAATTATCATCTCGAATCTTTCAAAATTTGTAGATAGTTATTTTATTTTATTCTATGGCCTCGTTGTTGAAGAGCAGGTGGAAAGGGGGAGTCGTATCCAAGTCTACCCCACCTTCCACCCCCAAACTATCCCCAACTCCCCCACCTTCCTTCTCTGGCTGCTAGTTAGTGATTAGCAACGCATGTTTTCATGTCTTGTAAATTATAGCTAGACCATCATTGCACACTCTTACAATGGCCAACATTTAAAATGTATTAGGAATTTAAATATATGTAAATTTGTAATTGTATTCTCCAAAATGAGTCTCTATACATAAGACGTGAGTTACACCAATTTCGGCTGTAGGGGGGTGGGGGGGATCTCTCTCTCTCTCTCTCTCTCTCTCTCTCTCTCTCTCTCTCTCTCTCTCTCTCTCTCTCTCATCTCTCCTCTCTCTCTCTCTTCTCTCTCTCTCTCTCCTTCTCTCTCTTCTCTCTTCTCTCTCTCTCTCGCTCTGTCTCTCGCTCTCTCTTCTTCTCTTCTCTTCTCTTCTCTCTTCTCCTCTCTCTCTCTCTCTCTCTCTCTCTCTCTCTCTCTCTCTCCTCTCTCTCTCTCTCTCTCTCTCTCCTCTCTCTCATCTCTCTCTCCTCTCTCTCTCTCTCTCTCTCTCTCTCTCTCTCTCTCTCTCTCTCTCCTCTCATCTCTCTCTCTCTCTCTGACCAAGGTTTACTGTAATTTGAATATGATGATAGGCTACCGTAATTAAATCCAATCTCATACAGTATTAAGGATAACATATTCACCATCATTGCCATACACATCAACGTGCCCTCTACCATCTAATCATAGGTTCTAAAATCACTTACGGCAGTCGGGCCTTTTTAACAATATAAGGAAAGGACAAAAGGCAAATATTGGCTGGAAATTTGGAATAGTGTTGCGACTGTTACTGATTGTTTTATTTATCATTTCATTCAGATTGTCCCATTTATGCAATAGCATGCATACTATAAACGATCTGTTTCATTCTATGTGGCCTATACACTCATTTTTTTCAATCAATTAAATGTAGAACTCGATGTCAATTGCAATCATAGTCGGTGTTAACTTATAGTAAGGTCAACTATATAATACATTGGCGAACTATTTTGAGAAACTGCATGAGCCACTATGACTTAGCCCTTGAGGATTATGACGCGTTTTGACAGTTTATTCTGGCTATTATTAGACGATTTTATTCAGATTAGGAAGGGTAGAAGGTTAATTGAGTCTTTATTCTTTAAACCCTTTGAGTACCAGGGACGTCCCTGTCAGCATGTTCTGGTGATCATTAGACGATTATATTCAGCGTGGGAAGGACCTCTGGCAATAATAAGGCTGCAAACTATCTCAACCAACCCTTTTAACTACCACACATCTTTCCCAAGCTGCATATTATAGTCTAAATACAGCTAGAATATAATTGAACACACGTCGCTGGTACTCAAAGGGTTAACTCCCACGGTCACGGTGGTCAAGTGCGTTTAGTACAGTGTATTGCGAGCACTAGCTCCAGTGCCGGGGGTTCGATCCCACGCGCCGGCAGGGGAAGTTCTCTCTCTCAAAAAAAAAATCTAGGTTAAGTCTGTGTATTTTCAGCCCTATTGGCTGCCGGCTTGAAATAAGCTGATTATTATTATCATTATTATTATTACCGTACACACACACACACGAATGCATTTATAGATGTTATTTTGTTGTTTGAAGTTGTGATTAATATGGCTACCGGTATAGGCCTATATATACTGTGTATATATACCGTATATATATATATATATATATATATATATATATATATATATATATATATATATATATATATATATATATATATATATATATATATATATATTATTATATAATGCATATGCATTTTGTAAATTCGTAATTGTAAATGTACTTGTATGAGGAGTCTACTATTTTTTTTTATGAATGTCTGCTGTTGTGGACAGGAGTTTTTGACAACACTTTGAAAGACACACGAAGATATCTAGAGTATAAAACAACTATGAAGAAGTGTATTATGTGACTATACGATCATTGGGCATATTGATAGTGATTCCCGGTACCTTTCTAATTGGTATAATATGAGTTTATTTCCACCAATATACCTTTAAACTGGTAGATTATTATGGACACATTAATAACCCTTTTCATACACATTATTGTTGTTATCGTATACACTGGCGATATATTTTGAGAACATATTTAGCCCTTTCAGCACGATGACGTAATTTAAATTTTATTATGGATAACATTGGAAGATTCCCATCAGCTTATTTATTATGTACAGCTACTGACTAATGTTCGATTTACTTTATGTAAATATATCCATTTAGATTGTTATTCAGATAAAAAAAAAATGTATTAATAAATACATATGTATAATATATTAATATATAGCTGATTTGATCTGCACATCAGTCTAAATAATAATAATAATAATAATAATAATGGATAATAATGGATATATTTGCATTAAGATAATACCAGGTCACGAACATTTGTCAGTAGCTGTGTCTTAAGGACTCTGAGGTAAATTCGATTGCAACAAACCCTCTAAATTACATAGGTCCTTATTAAACTGCAATTATCAATTTAACCAGAATATATGAGTACCGTATATGGAGGTTAGATCACAAATACGTGTGATCAAAGTGTGTAGGCTATTAAAATTTGATAGGAAAAATAAAACATTGGATCACCAAGCTTTCGTCTATACTCTCAAGACATCTTCAGGGAAATACAAGATAAACGGGAAGAGTGAGGCATAAATACCCGTCGCAAATCATCTGTGAGTTGCTAACTAGCATATAAAACAAAAAGTGTTGCCATCCTACTGTCTTTTGCGATATTTTAACCGTATATAACTATAGGCCTATACTGTATAACTGGGTTGATGGTATATTGGTTAGAGCGCGTAGGTTATGTATGTGGTATCCTGGGTTAGAATCCTGGGAGGATCGCATGGTTTCATTAATTTCATCTGAGGATTATTGGTGTTAAAAACGATGTTAAGGCATCCACAAGGAATAAATTAACAAGATTCACTATAGTCTGATCTCAGTTGGCGGTAAAATGCCGTAAATTATGGACACTTTAAATATCTTTTTGATACTCATAAATTTTGACAGATGGGTGTGAGGGAACTTGCAAAATATTACTAAGCATTTTTGTTGGTAATATTGTTAATTTTTATATTTTGTTTACAGCAATGACCACAGCCACAGTAGCCACGCATCACAGCCAAAAGGATATGGACCACCATCACCACAGAAATGGAAGTAGGCAACCTTCCACAGCACTAGTCATTGCTACAGCAAGAGGAACAGCCACAGGAGTATGGACCACCAACACCACAACAGACGACCCCCACCAGGGTGACAAACAAAAAGCGAGTCAATTATTTTGTCTGTATTATTGTATATGTAAGGATAAAATTGTGGTTTGCAGTTCAAATTATGCGTGTGGAAGTGATACAATGGCCAACACAATATTATTTCAGTATAATTTTTTTTTTTCCTTCTCATATTCATTCAAGTCCTCATTCAAGATTGCTCCGGTTTGACACCTTGACACCCACAGCACCATTAGTCACTATACCCTGTTTTATTTCAACTGACGGTAAATTGCAAAGTTCCCATCAAGATTTCTCAGTTATTTTGAAGATTTTTGTAGTGAAATATGGTGCTAATTATATAAACTTGGTCTTAATATGATGCAGAAACATGGTGGTTTCATATTCCATTAAGTATCGATAAATTAGCTGCTAAGGGATTCAATTTACCGTCAGATGAAATGAAATGAAACAGAGTATAGAACATCAACCACAACTATGACTCTCCACACCCTTTTCCTGGTTGACTCTTCCCAACTGGTAGAAATATCAGTTACATTGTTCTATACTATAGTCCATTCATTACATGTAGGCCAGACATCGTGACACCTAACCTCTGTAACTCAAAAAGGGCAAAAGCAAATGGGCTGTATATCATCACACCTATTCCTTGACTGACTCTTCCCAAATGGTAGAAATATTAGCTCGATCACTCTAGTCGTTTTTAAGTTATAGGCCTAGAGGTTAGTGGTCAATATTCATAGCCATATTGAAGTGAATGTAATATACCCATACATATACAGTATAGTCCATTCCTTATAGGTAGGCCAGAAATCGTGACACCTAACCTCTGTAACTAAAAAAACCGACTAGAGTAATCAAGCTAATCTTTCTATCATTTGGGAAGAGTCGGCCAGGGTATGATGATGATGATGATGATTTAAACTATTTAAACGCTGTATACTCACTTGATTGCCTTGTAACAGGGACTTTACTGGACATTTGCCACAAATCGCTAGACCTGAGTGTCCAAACTCTTGACGTCTACCAATGACATGGGGTAAGATCGAACTGCCGACCCTTTGATCAGCAGTCAGACACGCAACCGACCATGTCACGACCCACATGCTCCTGCCCTTTTTAATTTACATAGATTATGAGTCATGACTATTGACCTACCTACAATGAATGGACTGTAGTCACTCTAGAATTGTTATTAACTTTGTCAGTATTCGGACGCCTTTTTAAATTACATTTTGGCTCAGCAACATTCTGGCTAACTTAAGACGATTTTACTAAAGTTTGAAAAACACTATAAAAATTAAATTAAACCTCTTGTCTGCCATATTTCCTTCCTTACTAAATAAAATAATCTAATAATAGCCTGGATAAGATTAAGAAACAGGTCCTCGAATAATGTATGGGTTAATGATGCTAATATACAGTATACTGTATATGGAAATTTATTTACACAATTAATTTTACATACATTAATTGTATACCGTAATTAAATATGCTTTACCGTTTAATCTAAAGCAAATCACATTATTATTCAATTTAATTTTAGCTATTAACGATACCGTACATAGAGGAAGTTTGTCTCAATTTTTTATGAATACATGGAGAAAGTTTAGGTCTCCAAATTTGTATGAGTACGGTAACTATTATATATTCAACATATCTGTCCGTCTGTTGTTACACTATGGCCCGTTTTCTTTGACACTTCCTTCGTCTCAACTCCAGCACTTTTACCACCACCTATGCTGCCGCCACCTCACCACCACCTCCTCCTCCTCCTCCTCCACCACCTCACCACCACCACCACCACCTCTCCTCCACCTCAATCACCACCACCACCTCCTCCTCCACCTCTTCATCATAAAACAAAAGTTTAATATTGGCACTGTCACTCTTTCAACTTTGGGGAGACTTGTTACAGGCAGCTTTGCCTTTTGTCTCCTTCAATACACATAGAAAAAACCCCGCTCACATTACCTAACACTAACAAAGATCCTGTTGGAATTTCCGCATTTCATGGCCTGAATTCCTCCACTACCACAATCTCTCCACTATAGTCTGTGTTTTCCAGCTGAGGGTATATTGAATCCCTTTGTTGCTGATTTTACGATAGTTACTGGAATAATATGAAACTAATGTGTCTCTGTATTCAAAAAATGCCAATATTTAATAATGGACAATATATTTCACCACTTTATATTGGTTAGGGGGAGGTGTGGTGCAGTGGTCATGCCACTGGACTGGTAATCCAAAGGTCCCGGGTTCGAATCCCGATGTATCAATGGGAAAATATTAATGGGATGGAATTTGTGCTGTATCTAGTTGTTGTTGTTGCTGTTCCCCAAGCTGCCTGGCCGAACAGCCCCAAGGCCCCGAGCAAGGCCAAGGCCATAACCGAGCGCCCCCACAGAACCCTCCCTGCCGACCATAATAAAGCCTGGGTGACCGAAGCCACTCCATGGCGGGGAGCTGGGAAGGGTGAGGAAACGCCCGGGAAACCAAAGCCCCACCCAGGGCCCTGTGCCCCTCAGCAATTATGAAGAGAAAGTTGAGGGGCAAAGGAAAAATGTGACGCTTTGGCTTCCAATCTTGGTAGATTGGGAGGTCAATCCACGGAAGAGACGCCGTCACTTGAGATCTAGAAAATATATAAGTAGAAGGAACAGTCAGAGTAAGCTATGGGTATGGCAGAGATCGCTCAGTTCTCACTCTGATAGACCAGCCCATCACCAATGCTGTATCTAGTATCAGTGCATTACCATAAAGCCCACCGAAATGCCAAAAAGTTACCCTCATTGTTCCCTGATTAAATAGCACTGTATGAATATTTCCATATTCAAAATATGCTACAGGGGGACAATGCCTAGTGAGTTCATTGCTCAATAGGTGGTGTTCTGAGAGTAAGGGTCTGAGTCTAGGGGGGGAGACAGTGAAGCACTGGAGCAAAGCAGCTTCAGAGATGTGGCTGCTTCGAGCCATGGGTGGGCAACCGGGCCCCTTGCATCCTGCGAAGGCAAGATATCGGGGGCTAGTTGCATCTCAATGTGCTTCACATGTCTCACTCCCTAAACTGGAACGAGACCTCACGGACTTCACTATTGAATATAGGGTGAATGTACAGGCTCTAAGCCTATGCCCAAGAGGGAGTAGTTGGAATATAGAAAACAAAATATATACCGGTATATAAATAAAACAAAAAATAAAAAAATAAATACCGTAGCCGAGTAAATAATTTGGAGAGGACATGGCAGTTTACCCTCAGCTTAAAAGAAACAGACTAGCATCACTTGAACTCCTCTCCACCACTATGAACTCTATTCACGTGTGTAAAACTACCAACATCATACTCTGGAATGATTGCTAATGGTGTTTTTTTGTTCGTAGATTGTTACCTCCATGCCGCCACAACCCAAGAATCCACAACCACCATCACCACCAACTTGGACACAGGATAGCGGTTGATTTTCCTGCAGACAATGACCACCACCATCTTGGAGGAAGGATACAGCACCTTAATCAGCAGTTTTGAGAATGTATAAACACCAAGGTACTTTGGAGCTTTGTTAATTTCATTAATCGAGTTTAGGAGTAAAGTTGGTTAGTGGAGAGAACATAATAAATAGTCTCTAGCCCACTTATAACAATTCCTGGACAACCTATGATTTTCTTTATGCAATTGTAACGATCTGAATTGATTTTTTGGATGGAACTTGCTTTTCAGTAAATATTATAAACATTTTTGTTGTTGATGTATAGAAAATCGTTTCCAAAGATATACTTCTATAATTAGAAATAGGTGAAGCTCAGGAATATTTAGGAGTGGGCTAGAGACTATAGAATCCGAGTGTACCGTTGCTAAGACATGAATGTGGTGAATGAATGACTGGGTAAGATGCTCTCAATGATTTATATATAGTTTCAAAGTACGCTTATGAGAGTTTATAATGTTTCGTAACCCTTATAATTTGGGTGACACCATATGGTGTCGTACATGTTTTGTGCCAAAATCCTGGGCGACGCCATAGAGCGTTCTCCTTTTTGCGGCATACAATCAAACATGTTTCGCTCTTTATCAGACTAGTCATGAACTAGGGTCCATCCCTATCCCCTCGCACACCCCTCCAAGCTTCTCCATATTCCCTCCCACCATATCTCCCACCCACAAGCACCCCCACGATCTCCCACACTCACAAGCACCGCCCAAAATCTCCCCCACCCCCTTCCCTATCACGAGACACTTATGAGTGGGCTGCTTGCTTTTGCCAGTGAGTGAGTATATTTCGCCTCACCCTTCGCCCACGACATCAATACCCACACACACACATACGCAGAGTGAGTATTGACCGTGTGGCCCGCACACACACACTTATGCATACAATCTCAAACGAAAGCTCAGACCAGAAAAGCTGTCATTACTCTGGCGTTGCTCACACGGCAATCAGACTACTCCCAAAGCTGCGGTTTCCACATTGCAAAGCTGAATTGAGGTGAATGATCATATTTGGTTGGTTATTGTACGTTTATTATTAAGAGGTACAGCAGGTATAAAAAGGCGTATTTACCCCAAATATGCCCAGGTTGGGCGAGTGGTGGCGCGATTTAACGCCCGGGGCATAAGACAGTGGGTCAGGCCATTCATTGTCACTAATATTATGCATAAACTTCTCCACAGTATTTGTCCCAGGTTCAAACCTTGCCAACTGTGCAATGATGCTATTGTATATTACCCAGATAATTATAGTTTACCCCCTAGATGTCACAAATGTCCTCTATTAACCATTATTGGAGTGTTGACAATTTGTTAGAAGTTATTGATAAAGTCAGGATGTCCCCTGACTGGGTGCGAGCATGTGAAACATGCTAGGACGTACTACCACACCCACTAAATGTCCGCCGTGGCAGGGATTCGATCCCGGGTCTTGCAGATTCACACGTAAGCGTGCTCACCACTGGACCACCACGGCTATAAAGTAATCGAGACAAGATAGCCTATCTACCATTTGGAAAGGGTTAGCCAGAGTAGGCTATAGGTGTGGAAATGTACTGCCCATTTACTCTAGTCCTTTTTGAGTTACCTATTTGGAACATGGTATAGCAAAACTGTAAAATCTTTATACTTTAGACATTCAAATTTCCCGCCAAAAGTCGTGAACAATTTGGTCTTGGTTTTTTAACAAACCACGCTGCAACATCGGACAATCCTAGAAAGCGTACCCCGCTAGCATATCTCCAGCTGTACAGATAATCATTGAATTTCCAAGTTATTCTCCACTTAACGTTAATTCAAAGGGCTAGACAGACATGGGGTAATGGTAATATTAACTTTCAAACGAACTGCTGAGCCGATTCACAGACATTATCAGTGGAGATCAAATTTAGCAGAGCTGCGCAGAAGTAAACAAACAGTTTGGTTCAGGGCGTCGTGTACCGCGTGTGCAATACAAATTATCAAGAATCCTCAGGAATCTTTGGAGTAATTGTGTAAGTTAGTGGTATATATAGGCCTAGTGTATGTGACAAACTCTCAAATCATACCAGCCCTTGTTAAGCTTATAAAATACATAACCTTAGGCCTATAGGCTAGCCTACAACTTGGAAATCAGGAATGTGCAGGCGATTCCCCTCCTTTATTAGGGGTTAAATCAGTATCGAAGGAAAACGAGACAATGCAGTACTTTATTAACGTGGGCTGCTCTTGGGCGGCATAATGTGCAGGGGTTAATGATTAGGGACAGGATTAGGCTAGAAGTAGGCCTATATTCCTATAATGACCGTCCGTAGCCTCCTGCTTTTGTAATACGGATTGTGGATGATTATCGCGAATCTGAATGTGCATGTGGTGGTAAGATTACGTTGGCGATTGTGGAGTCGGTACAGTAGGTTGCAGAAGTTATGTCGCCTCACTATAGTCTATTTTTTTCCAGCTGATGGTAATTTGAATCCTTTAGCATCTGATTTATCGATTCTTACTGGACAAATATGATACTGCCATGTTTGTATGTCATATTATTGCCAAGTTTTCATAATTAACAACAAATTTAACTACAAAATCATGGTAATAGCCGAGTAAGCAGGATGGAGAGATAGGCAATTTAGTATCAGCTGGACAAAAACAGTATAGGCCTAGTCACTGTAACCCGCGATATTCATAGACTCGAAAATGTTGTGTACAAAATGTGCATATTTCTACCAACAGATGTGTGATAGTGAGGGCGTAGGGTGAGGCGCAGATTGCAGTAGTTTGACACTGTTGGTTAGGAATGTATTGTTTCTGCATACCTTCAAACTTAAGGCTACCGTGTGTGTGTGTGTGTGTGTGTGTGTGTGTGTGTGTATATATATATATTAGGGGAGAAGACTCAGGGTGACAACATTTAATAATGTTTTAAGACGGAGTTGAAAGTGACAATGCTTGTCTCGGGCGGCATAATGTGCGGGGGTTGGGCATGGGGGGTTAATGATTAGGCTAGCTAAGCCATTAAGCCGTTATCACGAGAGAGCTTTTATAGTCAACATTCGATGATAAACAGTTTTCTGACAACATTTCTAGGATATCTTGCACTGGTATCGGAAACTAGACTGATGGTAGATGAATTTAGGTAACCGAAATACTGCAAATGTTGACCTAAGCTGCCAGACTAATGTTGAGGGAAATAGTGCTCGTGTGATACCGGCTTTAGGGATAGGATCAAGATACTAGATTAGGATACTGGTGATCCTATCATATCTCGTAGGGCAATCTGCGGTTATAAAGGAGTACAAAGGAAATCAAGCAACAACAGGTCTAGTGACCCTTCTAGGTTGCTTGTCCTCCAAAACACTGAGGATCAAGTGTCCAAACAGTGGTTTAGAGTGGGTAAGGGAACATTGGAAATAAATTGGAAATATCTGCCCACTTGCGAGTTTCAGGCCATAAACCTAAGGAAGTTGGAACCATAAGGGTGCTGGACAACTCGTAATCTAGCGGAACGAGTAAACTCGTACTAACTTGCCTATCAACTCGTACCAAAAACCTTGAAAACGCCCCTTCTATTTGCTGTATTATATTTATAATTTAGTATAGCCTAGGCCTTAATAGTAGGCCTACTATACTGTATATTCTTTTAGTTATTGCTTTGATATGATTGTTTTATTTGTTTATTATCGTCTTGTTTATAATACGATACTCTATCTCAAGTTGCCATTTCCCGACCAATAGCGGTAGGCAATGTGGCCCGTTATAGGCTATATATATTGTTATTGGTACATCCTCTGTCCCAAGCTATCATTATCATGGAAGTAGGCTACAGTTGTAGCCTAGTAATGTCCTGTAAAATTAATATATGGTCCTAAGCCAGCCTTGGGTAGGATAGCCTACATTATATCATGGAATTAGTGCTAGAATAATAGCGAAGCCTAATACTCGTCATAGGCTAAGTCATAATAAGCTTTGTCAGGCTACCATACAAAAACAAGAACTTAATATTTGGCTGTTGTAATATTTGTCTTCATAGCCTATAGCTGCCACAGCTCATGTAGCCTAGTCTATTATTTTCCTATTTCCGATTTGTTTTCTTCTGAAGAGAGTAGAGAGGGGAGAAGGGGTGTTGGAGAGAAAGGAAGCTGTTGGAGTGGCTTTTTTATGTGTGTGTTGGTCTGTTGTAAAAGATTATCCCTTAATACCTTAGTTGTACGGACACGAATTGACTATTTGCGAGTTTCAGGCTATAAGGAAGTTGGACTCATGAACATAGATATTTATCAAAAATGTAATAATAATGATGCATGTTTCTGGGGAATTGAAAGTATGTTGAATTTGATTTGGTGTATTTATAAATTCACTACAACCGTATTTTAGCTAGTAATCCTAAATATCGATATCAACAGCTACTAGGCTACTTCCTTATAGGCCGATTAGTGCCTCTTTCAACAAATGAGGGATGAAGATATACAGTTTAGATTTTCTCGTCCACAGCGTTGATTAAGTATATATACTGGTCCCTTTTAGTGGTATGTAATCTGAAGTCCGAGGATTCCAACCTGTCTGTAAACTGCCTGGCACTAATGAAAGGAACAGCCGTTGCCGTGAATATGAGTAGGCTACCTGCACCTGGTATGATAGCGTAATGCATAAGTGCGCGGAATTTCCATGTGAGTATCCTGGGTTAGAGTCCTTGGAGTGCCACATGTATTTGTTGATTTCATTAATTGAGTTTAGAGGTGAAGTTGGTTGGTGGAAAACACATAATTATCAAGCGGATAGGTTGCCAAATTGCTGCCTCAAAGTCACACACAATTTCGTCAACATTTGGGGAGCTGGGGATGGCAGAAATTAAATTAATAGCACTGATATAATCAATGGGCATACTTGAAATTAATTATAATCCCGGAAAATGTATTTTTCCCATTGTCCAACGATCTTAAAACTGTCTTGATAGCGTAATGCATAAATGCGCGGAATTTCGGTGTGAGTATCCTAGGTTCGAGTCCACATGTATTTGTTGATTTTATTAATTGAGTTTAGAAGTGAAGTTGGTTGGTGACAAAAATATGACACTCAGATGTAGGCCTATGTCATTTTCAGAGTTTAAAAACAAATCCATTATTTGCCTTGGGATACAGGATGGGTTGAAGGGGGCTTTGTCCCCCTCAACCCCCCATGATTTATTCAAATCAGCTCTATTTTGACAGTAAGGGGCTTAATTAATAAGAGTTTTGCCGCCGTCAATAGGGATTTTTTTTTTTTTTTTTTTTTTTTTTTTTGTACAGTGCTTTATATAATGCACATAAAATGTAAATCCGGTGGTTGAAGCACATTTTAATATGATCTTTGCAACATCCTTATTCTATAATAGCCTTCAAATAGATAAATTATTAGTGGTAGTTTCGGTTACAAGTAGGCTACCGTGTGTTGTTCTGAACTTCTGATAGAATGTCGGGGGATTGTTAGTGGGAGTTGGAACAAAGAGGGTTTGGGTTGTGAAGAGCGAGTTGTGGAGGAGTGGTGATGATGGTTAGTGGGATTAGGGGGAGTGGTGATGTTTGTTAGTGGGATTAGGAAAGTGGGTTTACAAAAGTGCCACATGTATTTGTTGATTTCATTAATTGAGTTTAGATGTGAAGTTGGTTGGTGTCAAAAACATAATAATTAATTCTGGTTTAGGAGCAATTTATAGCGAGGCCTTCCTAAGGGTTAAGTATCCCATTAATTACTCCTTCCATTCGTCTATACATTAGGCTACCATAGCGCAGTTGGAATATATGTACACATGCTCAGATTAATATGCAGGATTCGAAACTGCATAATAAATCGTAGGTTTGTGCGTAGGCCTACTTATTTAACTGTTTTGATAGCGTAATGCATAGTGCGCGGAATTTCGATGTGATTATCCTGGGTTCGAGTCCTTGGAGTGCCACATGTATTTGTTGATTTCATTAATTGAGTTTAGATGTGAAGTTGGTTGGTGTAAAAAACATAATAATTATGTGATGTTCAGTTAAAGCAGTGTCAAACGAACGCAGAGTCTAGTTTTGTTGCCTGTATTATTGTAGGCTATAGCTAAAAGTATGGTTTTTAATGTAGATTATAAAATTACCAAAACAATGCTATATTTCACGTTATTCAGGATCGCGCCCACGCCGAGCGCAGTAAAGGTTTTTCACAAGCACTGAGGCGTTACCGTCCCTCATGAGCAAGGGGACCCCAATGGAAATACGCCTAATCGGCCTTATTGGGCTATCCTTGGCTGGCTTAGCATGCGCTAGATTTAAGAACTATTATTATTATACTCTAGTCCTTTTTGAGTTATGAGAGGTTAGGAGTTACAATTTCTGCCCAACCTAGAATGAACGGATTTATAGTGGGATTAGGAAGAGGTGTTAACTCATACACTACAGTCGCGCTAATAAGTCATGTCCCACCTGTCATTACGTTTGGCTTTCTCTGTGCAGTATTTATGTCTGTCAGATGTTGAATAGGGTGGGTAAATGTAGGAACATGTTTGTATATTTCACTCGATATGAAGAAATGATGCTTAGATATTGCTGATACCAATTATGAATCAAAACATAGCCTACTTGGTGCCAAGACATCACTTATTAGCGCGACTGTACCAGCGACGGGTTAGATATTATTTTAGCTGTATTTATACGGTATTATGCAGCTTAGGAAGGAGCTGTGGTAGTTATAAGGGTGGGTTGAGATATATTGAAGCCTTATTATTGCTAGAGGTCCTTCCTATGCTGAATATAATCGTCTACTAGTTGCCAGAATATGATACAAAGGACGCCCCTGGTACTGCAGGGGTTAACACTATCTGGCGTAACGTCTTGGGGGTTATTATGGTATTTTGTTTAATTATTATTGAGGGTTTTATTTGTTTTAGCCATTTTTCAACAATGTGTTTTTGGTTAACCCCTAGACTTGGAAATACACCTCTCCAGACCCCCTTCAAACTAAAAAACGTCCCCCAGACCCCCTTCAAGCTTAATATATAAATTTTTCGGTAAAAAAATCTTCCGGCCAAAGGCCGGTGTCTCCCAAATTCCAGGCTCGCTATCGCTCGCCCAGGAATAATCTACACCTTCTTTTGGTTGAAGCATCTTATAATCGCCAAACTAATGAAGTACATATACATATAAATAAGTAGTCATCTTCGATTATCTATACAAAATACAATTAAATATAATTAACTACCAATCAGTTGGCTGTAATATATAAAAGTCATGTGCGTTCTCAGATGGATTACTGTTCACCTCTGTGGAGTGGAAGTGGAGTGGTTGCATTGAGGCAGTTGGACAATATTCAAAATAAAGCTATTAGATTAATCAATAAACCCTGCAATCACACAGGACCTTCCTACATTATCCATATGAAGAAACGTTGCATCCCTTGCATTATTCTACAGATATTTTCACAGCAATTGTTCCGAGGAACTTGCTTCAATTGTGCCGCCTCTCCACATCTTTCCCCGTAGAACTAGGGCAGCTGAGAGCGCCCATGAATTTACACTTTCTCCTCCACAATGCAGAACTTCTGCTTATCAAAATTCATTTATCCCTAGAACTACTACTCTTTGGAATTCACTTCCCTCGAGTTGCTTTCCACAAACTTACAATCTACAAAAGTTTAAATCCAGTTGTTACAAACATTTTATGAATGGAGGATGCCTTTAGGCACATGGACCTTTTTGTTTTATCTGTGTTTTTCCTTCCTCCGTTCATTGTCACTTTAAAAAAAAAACACACAAAACAAAAAATCAATAAACTATTCACTTCAAACCATTGTTTTTAAATATTTATAAACAATAAGAAAAACACGGAATATTGGGTAAAAATAAATATCTACAAGTAATGCCGGGTATATTGAACTCGATTACATGTATTTATAAACACATTGCAATATTGAACTAGATTACATGTATTTATAAACACATTACACTATTGAATTCGATTACATGTATTTATAAACACATTACAATCTCATTTTAGTTGATAATTCTTATAAATGTATAATACAACTAATAAACAAATAAAATATATATATAAGATAATAAAAACATTAATTATTAATAATATATAAATAAATAGATATATACCCGGTAAATATATTAATAAATATATATAACTAAATATATAAATAATACAGCTGATACATAGAAATAAAACATAAATTAATATTAATATATAAATAAATAGATAAATAAATAAATAACTAAATATATAAATAATACAGCTGATACACAGAAATAAAACCTATATAAATAAATAGATATATAAATAAATTAATAAATAAATATATAAATAATACAGCTGATACACAGAAATAAAACCTATATAAATTATAATTAATATATAAATAAATAGATATATAAATAAATTAATAAATAAATATATAAATAATACAGCTGATACACAGAAAAACTATATAAATTATAATTATATAAATAAATATAAATTAATAAATAAATATATAAATAATACAGCTGATACACAGAAATAAAACCTATATAAATTAATATTAATATATAAATAAATAGATATATAAATGAATTAATAAATAAATATATAACTAAATATATAAATAAATATATAAATAATACAGCTGATAAACAGATATAAAACCTATATAAATTCACCCCAAGCGCGAGTGGGGGTAGCCTAGTAGGGTAGGTAGGGGGAGGGGTTGGGTTGAGCGAGAACCCAGCTCTGGCCCGCCCGTCCGCCCAAAATCACGCCCTCAAATATTGCCGCTACGACATTCTAACCTGTCGCAATCGATTTACCGCGACATTTTACCCTTCTTTTGGTTAAGGTTTTTTGTACGGATTTTAATATCAGCCTCCAAATCCGTCTGGTTTAGCTGCAAATCGCATTTTTCTATGCAAATGTTGACATGGCCGTAACTTTTGCAGTTTTTGAGCTAGGGGGTTGAAATTTGGACACGTGATATATCAATTAATATTGAGATTTTTTTTTTTCACTTTTTTTGAAATTTTGATTTTTAATGAAGTTATTGGACAATAAGCACTCATTCTTTAATTAATTACCTGTAGATCGATACATTTCGTACGGTATATATGTAATGTTTTTGTTTATCAAGCAATATACAGGATGTATGTTAAATAATATATATTGATTAATTTCACTTCCAACACATCCCAACGAAATTAATGAAAGCATGTGATCCACCGGGATTCGAACTTGGGTTACCACACACAGATTTTAAACACTCTAACGATTACACCATCAAGATATTGCATATTATTAATATATAATATATTTGTAGCGGGTATGTATTATATAAACGCAATATACACCCTAGATACTCACACGTTTATTACACAGCATAGTGAGTCAGTCATTCCTTTTGTTACATGCTTAGTTATAAACAGTCAGTTACACCCAGTCAATCAGTCAGTTAGTCAGTCACACTTATGTTACATACTTTTTTTTATAAACATAGTCACTAACACCCAGTCAAGTCAGTCAGTTAGTTAGTCACACCAAAGTATATATTATACACTAACTTGTATGTATATAAACTTTGAGTCACACAGCTTATTTATTAACAGTTAAACACCCAGTCACACTCAGTCAGTCAGTCACACTTTTATGCTACATACTTAGTTATATACATACAGTTAGTTATACCCAGTCAATAAATCAGTTAGTTAGCCAGTTAGTCACACAGTTTATTTATTAACAGTTAAACACCCAGTCACACTCAGTCAGTCAGTCACACTCTTATGTTACATACTTAGTTATAAACAGTCAGTTACACCCAGTCAGTCAGTTAGTTAGTTAGCCAGTTAGTCACACAGTTTATTTATTAACAGTTAAACACCCAGTCACACTCAGTCAGTCAGTCACACTTTTATGCTACATACATAGTTATATACATACAGTTAGTTATACCCAGTCAATAAATCAGTTAGTTACCAGTTTATTTATTAACAGTTAAACCCAGTCACACTCAGTCAGTTAGTCACACTCTTATGTTACATACTTAGTTATAAACAGTCAGTTACACCCAGTCAATCAATCAGTTAGCCAGTTAGTCACACAGTTTATTATAATAGCGGTGGTGATGGTAATGGTAGTGGTGGTGATAGTAATATAACCAAGCCTGATACCGTAATTACAGGAATCACTACCATACAAAGGGTCAAATATACTGCTTAATCTCCAAAACATCTGGCGATCTGAAAGTAGATTGTGGGAAAATAAATGCTTAAGATATTTTGAATTAAGACTAGCTTCTTAAACTTTAGAGATATAATAGATAGATATATATATAAATAAATAAATAAATAAATAAATAAATATATAAATAATACAGCGGGTACACAGAAATAAAACCTATATAAATTCATATTAATATATAAATAAATAGATATATAAATAAATTAATAAATAAATATATAACTAAATATATAAATAATACAGCTGATACACAGAAATAAAACTTATATAAATTAATATTAATATATAAATAAATAGATATATAAATAAATTAATAAATAAATATATAAATAATACAGCTGATAAACAGAAATAAAACATATAAATTCACCCCAAGCGCGAGTGGGGGAGGGTTGAGAGAGAACCCAGCTCTGGCCCGCCCGTCCGCCCAAAATCACGCCCTCAAATATTACCGCTACGACATTCTAACCAGTCGCAATCGATTTACCGCGACATTTTACCCTTCTTTTGGTAAAGGTTTTTTGTACGGATTTTAATATCAGCCTCCAAATCCGTCTGGTTTAGCTGCAAATCGCATTTTTCTATGCAAATGTTGACATGGCCGTAACTTGTGCAGTTTTTGAGCTAGGGGGTTGAAATATGGACACGTGATATATCAATTAATATTGAGAAATATGTTTTTCACTTTTTTTGAAATTTTGAATTTTAATGAAGTTATTGGACAATAAGCACTAATTGTTTTAATTAATTACCTGTAGATCGATAAATTGTGTACGGTATATATGTTATTTTTTTGTTTATCAAGCAATATACAGTATGTATGTTAAATAATATATATTGATTAATTTCACTTCCAACACATCCCAACGAAATTAATGAAAGCATGTGATCCACCGGGATTCGAACTTGGGTTACCACACATAGATTTTAAACACTCTAACGATTACACCATCAAGATATTGCATATTATTAATATATAATATATTTGTAGCGGGTATGTATTATATAAACGCAATATACACCCTAGATACTCACACGTTTATTACACAGCATAGTGAGTCAGTCATTCCTTTTGTTACATGCTTAGTTATAAACAGTCAGTTACACCCAGTCAATCAGTCAGTTAGTCAGTCACACTTATGTTACATACTTAGCCTAGTTATAAACATAGTCACTAACACCCAGTCAAGTCAGTCAGTTAGTTAGTCACACCAAAGCTTTATTTATTAACAGTTAAACACCCAGTCACACTCAGTCAGTCAGTCACACTCTTATGTTACATACTTAGTTATATACACACAGTTAGTTATACCCAGTCAGTCAGTTAGTTAGTTAGCCAGTTAGTCACAAGTTTATTTATTACCGTAACAGTTAAACACCCAGTCACGCTCAGTTAGTCAGTCACACTCTTATGTTACATACTTAGTTATAAACAGTCAGTTATACCCAGTCAGTCAGTCAGTTAGTTAACCAGTTAGTCATACAGCATATTTATTAACAGTTAAACACCCAGTCACACTCAGTCAGTCAGTCACACTTTTATGTTACATACTTAGTTATATACATACAGTTAGTCACACTCAGTCAGTCAGTCAGTTAGTTAGCCAGTTAGTCACAAGCTTATTTATTAACAGTTAAACACCCAGTCAGTCAGTCAGTCACACTCTTATGTTACAGGCTTAGTTATATACACACAGTTAGTTATACCCAGTCAGTCAATCAGTTAGTTAGCCAGTTAGTCACAAGCTTATTTATTAACAGTTAAACACCCAGTCAGTCAGTCAGTCACACTCTTATGTTACATACTTAGTTATATACACACAGTTAGTTATACCCAGTCAGTCAGTTAGTTAGTTAGCCAGTTAGTCACAAGTTTATTTATTACCGTAACAGTTAAACACCCAGTCACGCTCAGTTAGTCAGTCACACTCGTGTTACATACTTAGTTATAAACAGTCAGTTATACCCAGTCAGTCAGTTAGTTAGTTAACCAGTTAGTCATACAGCATATTTATTACCGGTAACAGTTAAACACCCAGTCACACTCAGTCAGTCAGTCACACTTTTATGTTACATACTTAGTTATATACATACAGTTAGTCACACTCAGTCAGTCAGTCAGTTAGTTAGCCAGTTAGTCACAAGCTTATTTATTAACAGTTAAACACCCAGTCAGTCAGTCAGTCAGTCAGTCACACTCTTATGTTACAGGCTTAGTTATATACACACAGTTAGTTATACCCAGTCAGTCAATCAGTTAGTTAGCCAGTTAGTCACAAGCTTATTTATTAACAGTTAAACACCCAGTCAGTCAGTCAGTCACACTCTTATGTTACATACTTAGTTATGAACACACAGTTAGTTATACCCAGTCAATAAATCAGTTAGTTAGCCAGTTAGTCACACAGTTCATTTATTAACAGTTAGACACCCAGTCACACTCAGTCAGTTAGTCACACTCTTATGTTACATACTTAGCTATATACACAGTTAGTTATACCCAGTCAGTCAGTCAGTCAGTTAGTTAGCCAGTCAGTCACAAGTTTATTTATTACCGTAACAGTTAAACACCCAGTCACGCTCAGTTAGTCAGTCACACTCTTATGTTACATAATTAGTTATAAACAGTCAGTTATACCCAGTCAGTCAGTTAGTTAGTTAACCAGTTACTCATACAGCATATTTATTAACAGTTAAACACCCAGTCACACTCAGTCAGTCAGTCACACTTTTATGTTACATACTTAGTTATATACATACAGTTAGTCACACTCAGTCAGTCAGTCAGTTAGTTAGCCAGTTAGTCACAAGCTTATTTATTAACAGTTAAACACCCAGTCAGTCAGTCAGTCACACTCTTATGTTACAGGCTTAGTTATATACACACAGTTAGTTATACCTAGTCAGTCAATCAGTTAGTTAGCCAGTTAGTCACAAGCTTATTTATTAACAGTTAAACACCCAGTTAGTTAGTCAGTCACACTCTTATGTTACATACTTAGTTATATACACACAATTAGTTATACCCAGTCAGTCAGTTAGTTAGTTAGCCAGTTAGTCACAAGTTTATTTATTACCGTAACAGTTAAACACCCAGTCACGCTCAGTTAGTCAGTCACACTCGTGTTACATACTTAGTTATAAACAGTCAGTTATACCCAGTCAGTCAGTTAGTTAGTTAACCAGTTAGTCATACAGCATATTTATTAACAGTTAAACACCCAGTCACACTCAGTCAGTCAGTCACACTTTTATGTTACATACTTAGTTATATACATACAGTTAGTCACACTCAGTCAGTCAGTCAGTTAGTTAGCCAGTTAGTCACAAGCTTATTTATTAACAGTTAAACACCCAGTCAGTCAGTCAGTCAGTCAGTCAGTCACACTCTTATGTTACAGGCTTAGTTATATACACACAGTTAGTTATACCCAGTCAGTCAATCACAAGCTTATTTATTAACAGTTAAACACCCAGTCAGTCAGTCACACTCTTATGTTACATACTTAGTTATAAACACACGGTTAGTTATATCCAGTCAATAAATCAGTTAGTTAGCCAGTTAGTCGCACAGTTCATTTATTAACAGTTAAACACTCAGTCACACTCAGTCAGTTAGTCACACTCTTATGTTACATACTTAGTTATATACACAGTTAGTTATACCCAATCAGTCAGTCAGTTAGTTAGCCAATCAGTCACAAGTTTATTTATTAACAGTTAAACCCAGTCACACTCAGTCAGTCAGTCACACTCTGATGTTACATACTTAGTTATATACACACAGTTAGTTATACCCAGTCAAATCAGTCAGTCAGTTAGCCAGTCAGTCACAAGTTTATTTATTAACAGTTAAACACCCAGTCACACTCAGTCAGTCACACTCTTATGTTACATACTTAGTTATAAACACACAGTTACTTATACCCTGTCAAGTCAGTTAGTTAGTTAGCCAGTTAGTCACACAGCATATTTATTAACAGTTAACCCCTTATTGGCGGCGCACGACATATGTCGAGTGAAATAAATTTGGACTATGTGGCGGTGCACGACATCTGTCGACCGCCATTTTCAGCACGTAATGTTGCTGAGAGAGAGAGCTGAGCGGTGGGACGAGCGTAGTAACCTTATGATCGCTCCGCACGACCACCGTGGACCAACTGAACTGTATCCCACCTTCTTCCCCCCTCTCACTCGCTACACAGGGAATTATGTAAGGAAATTACCTTTTTTTAGGGTTTTTGCACTCGTGTTGCACGATCGTTGCAAGAGAACCAGTAGTCGTACAAGGATGGTTCGGGTGTCATTGGAAAGCTCTGTTTACGCCCTTTCAGGGATAGATACTTGTTTTACGCTCTGGGTCTTATTTAGGCATGAAAATGAGCATGGAAACAACCCTATTTAGGGTAAAAAAAAAGCGCTGTGCGGTACGGTCAAATAGACCGCCTAGGCCGCCAATAAGGTGTTAAACACCCAGTCACACTCAGTCAGTCAGTCCTCTCACACAGCACTCCTAGACAAAGTAGAAGGGAGGGCCTCTCGTATCATTAACTCCTGTCTACTCATCAACTCTGCAATCTTTCTCTTTTCGCCGCAATGTTGCATCTCTCGCTATTCTATCACTACTACAATAATCAGTGTTCCTCAGAGCTCTCCCAGTGTATACCACCTCTTCATAGGGTATGTGGAACCCGTCTTGCAACACAATCCCACCCCTACTATGTGCAACTACCGGTATCCAACCCAAAAGTAAAACGTTAGTCTTTCTTCTATTGAACAGCTGAACTCTGGAACTCTCCCAGAATCAGTCTTTCCCTCTTCCTATGACTTAAGTTGCTTCAAATTCTGTGTGTCCAGGCATTTTGGCTCGAACGTCCCTTGATTTTGGCCCTGTCACTCTTTCAACTCTGGGGGAGGCACTCGCTACAGGCAGTTCTGCCTTAGACGATTTTATTAGCTTAGGAAGGATCTCTAGCAATAATATAAGACTTCAAACTATATCAACCAACCCTATTAACTACCACAGATCCTTCCTAAGCTTCATACTATCCTGTTGATTATATTCTGGCTACTATTGGACGATTGTATTAGCTTAGGAAGGACCTCTAGCAATAATATAAGGCAGACATCGTAACCCCTAACCTCTCATAACTCAAAAAGGACTAGAGTAATCGAGCTAATATTTCTACCACATAGGAAGACTTGGCTAGGGAATAGGTGTGGAAATTGACAGATCATTTACTCTAGCCCTTTTTGAGTTACAGAGGTTAGAGGTTACGATTTCTGCCCAACCTGGAATGAACGGACTATAGAATACAATATAATAGGTCTAGGTCAGGTCAGGTGAAGGTATTGAGGGATAAGCCTTTACAACCGCACCTCGTATCTACATTCTACTTTTCCTAGTGTTCTGAAGAGTGTAGAGAGGGGAGAAGGGGTGTTGGAGAGAGAGAAAGCGGTTGGAGTGGCTTTGTTATGTGTTATTAGTCTGTATACGTCGGTCGTCGAGGTGTCCCCCGACTGGGTGCAAGCATGTGAAACATGCTAGGACGTACTACAACACCCACTAAATGTCCGCCTGGGCTGGGATCGAACCCAGGTCAAGCAGATTCACATTTGAGCGTGCTCACCACTCGACCGCCGCGAACACACGCCGCTGGTACTCAAAGGTTTAACTGGTACAGTATTATTATTATTATTATTATTATTATTAAAGTTCTAATACCCTGGTAGGCTGAACCGTGTCAAGAACTATACTCTGTTTCTTTTCAACTGACGGTAACTGTTTCTTTTCAACTGACGGTAAATTGCAAAGCTCCCATAAAGATTTCTGAGTTATATTTTAAGATTTTGCATTGAAATATGGTGGTAATTATATAAACTTGGTCTTAATTATGATGCAGAGACATAAAGTAGTTTCATATTTCTCCATTAAGTATCGAGAAGTTAGCTGCTAAGGGATTCAATTTATCGTCAGCTGAAAAGAAACAGTAGGCCCTATAATATTTAATGGGCCGCTATGCTTGCCCAGCCCTAGCCACTCGGTAGGCTACGTTGTTGCTGACAGAATGTGTGCCGTATATGCGAGTGTAACTATACGTGTTTTCTTTTCTGCTGACGATAAAATGAATCCCTTAGCAGCTAATTTATATATATTTATTAGAATAATATGAAACTACTGTGTCTCTGCATCATATTGAGACCAAGATTATATAATTAGCACCATATTTCACCACAAAATCATCACAATAACAGAATTCTTGACGGGAACTTAGCAATTTACCGTCAATTGAAAAGAAGCGGAGTATATACAGTATGTGTGTGTGCGCGTGCGTAATTACTCATACGTATGCTTGTGTGTTTAATTTGTGAATATTCCAAAGTTAAAAACAATATACTATAGTCTATGTATTAATTAACATTTTCTTCTATGCACCTAATACGTTTTCTACTTCATCAATGGTAGACTAAATTTAAAAATACGTACAAAATTCGTACGTATCTCATAACATTTTGACCTTTTCTCGGTTATATATTGCCTCATTCTGATATATGCGCTTAGATGATAATATGATACACCTATGGCTCAATTTCCAAAGGGATTTATTATGAAATGGAGATTTTACGGGGATTCATTAAGTGGGGGAACTCATTCATGGTGGTATCTGAAAACTACCTATGGCGGGTGGGCGGGACTTAGTTTCCCGATAACATGGATTTTGAGGCTAAAAGGATTATTTAACCTATTTTCAGTACCACCAGTATAATTATCCACGCATATAGTGCATTTCTTAATAGGTAAAGGTATCAAACGTTTTCAATAGGGGCTGCAATTAATGGAATAGGTGTTAGAGAATTGGCACCTCAAATCTGGCGGGAGCCCGAACAAAGGTGATCAGTGTTACCAGATCAGATGGCCGAGGTCTATCATGGGAATGTTACCAGATCACTTTTGCGCAGTACTCGTCGACAAAAGCGCATCAACCTTTAATCATTAATTACTCCATTAATATCGAACGTTGAGAGTTCAGCTATTCGCTAATCGATAGCATTTTTGGACGAAATTCTGTAGAGCTCTTCATAAATTGAGTAGCTATTATGGTTGCTTAGAAAAAACTTTCTATTTTGGTGCTGCCCTCATTTCTGATCACCACTCGTGCGCTAAGCTCCGCCCCCTCCGAGTCGTCTTATAGAACTTTTGGGAATGAATTGTTCTCATCAAATAATGAAGCTCAACATGCCGCTTGCATACCAAACGATAGCAATTTTGATGCCACGTATGCTAAGCACAAAGTTAATTAGCATACACTCGTAATTAAGTTGCAATCAATGCCGTCTACTAAATTAAATGGTAGTTGGCACTTGTGAACTGAGGGTATATAAGCCCCGGGAACTCTAATTTTCTTGATTGCTTGTGTCGGGGAAGGGTGTTTTGAAAATAGTCTACGGGAATGGAATGCCATGCCAGGTATCGGTTGTTTTTCACCATCCCACATCTCCTTGTAACGTTGCGTAAGTTGGACTTATAATGTTATAGCGGGCATCACACTGGGCCAAATTCTCGTCATTCTCCAATCTCCAGTCTCCGTTTCCTGTCAGTAGCGCCGGGCAAATTCTATCACACCCGCCAAGCGTCCTGGCTGCGTGAGTCTCCGACACAACAATAACAATGTCTGACCTTAGCCTATATTGGTCCGTTTCACCTATACTGTAATGTATAGTAATATGAAATTACATCTACAATTATAATGCAATATGACTCAATCTACACGTTAGTGTAATTTTTGTAAAGTTTGAAGCTTATATGAGGAAATTTATATTTTGAACTTTTTCGATTCATACCAATCGCCGTGGCGTAAGCTATAGAACAGTGGTTTCACTTAAACTGTAGAATAATATGGATTGATATTGACAAACTTTGTGTAATAGGACCCAATCTATACGTTAATGTTGCTATGTTTTGCGTGTGAAGCTTATATAAGTAGCAATGAGGAAGTTTTTCGCAAAATATAGGCAGTGGCTCCCCCTGTCGTTACCTCGGCACTAAACGATCGTTTATATTGTGCTGTTTCACCAATAATTTAGAGTAATATGGATTTATATCGACAATTATATTTCAATATGACTCAATCTACAAGTTTGCGTGATTATGTTATATATTTGGAGCATATATGAGGAAATATTTTGAACTTTTCGGAGGTTGTAGAATGCTGGTAGGCATAATCCTGTGTATGCGGGTAGACCTGTATTTATCTCAATAATTTGGTAATGTTACAATATATTTTTACATTTTACATTCATAAATAGTCGGTAACATTCAAGGAGACTACTGCAGGACTCTTCTTCTTCTTCTTCTTACCTCTGACTGGGTATAGGGTATCCTAGTGTTTACTAGCATATACCCCTTTGAAAGGACATTAGCCTAACCTAACAACCTTACCTAACCTAACCTAGTATTATAGGTGGGGGCTGCTGCCCCCACACCCCCGCTTTGACTTAGATTTTTGATGTATTTGTCTGTGAAGTGGGTATTTTTCAATTTGTTGATAACGAAAATCCTCCATGCGGACTATATGGAGAAAAATATGACGAATCTATTGGTGCCTATTTTCCCTAATAAATTGTTTCTCATAACGTCGCACTACTGTCCTTGAATATTATCAAATAGTCCACTAATATACTAGGTTAGGTTAGGCTAGGTTAAATATATTGTTCAATGATTCTTAGTAAATAGGCATCTGAAAAACAGTTCCTCCTGCTACACAACCGAATGTTTTCGTTTCATACCAATCGCCGTGGCGTAGGTATAGGAAGTGGTTATTTAGCTGTAAGTGGTGTAGCTATTTTAGCATTAATTCACTTAGTTTATGTCTATCCGCAGCCCTTCTCACAATCAACACACACAATTATGTAGCAAAATATATATTTCGACGTCATATACTTGAGATATCAATGAGATTAAATGCGAGCTGTAAAGAGGCTGACAATCTACCTCCATCAAAAAATGGAGCTTTCCACCAGTGCGGTAAGCATCCTAGCTCCATCAAATGATGAGATTTGTGCTATAGTCAAACTCAATTGAAATGAGCTCCAAGGAGGTCAAGGTCGCCCTATGCGGTGTTGCCACATGTCGACCAAAACAAACCTTTTAGAAAACGGGAAACTAAGGAAAACCACATTTAGAAGGGGAACTTGAAATAAATGTAAAAGACGTTTTTATGTCTGGAAGCGTTATTGGTATTCTTGTATAAAAGTTACAGAAACTAAATAATAGGTAGGCTATATTTGTATATACCTATTTACATTGTACCGCATCTAGTATAACTAAATAAGTTGGTCACCAATTATTTTGCAATATTTGAAAACAAATATGGATTTTATATGCTCTAAACATAATGTGAAAATGTGTTTTAAGCCTCGGCAAAACCTAATAAAAATATATGGTACTAAAATGGAATTTTGTCGTAACATGGTTGTCAATGCCTTCCTATAGACGGCACCGATTCGTACACACGCCATTTTCACCTGTCTCCCGAGGTCTGTCCACCAGCTTTTTAGTCCACTCCACCTGCCCATCTCTGTCGATAGGTTGGGTTGTTTGGTTAGGTTAATATACTAGGTCTCAGAAACAAGATTCGTAGTTGCGGTAGTATTTACGGTATCTGGACACTTCGAGCGGAGGCGCATTTAGGTTAGGTTAGGTTAGGTTAGGTTAGGTTAGGTTAGATTGTGCATCCGCTCGATCAGGAATTCGCTCGAAGTGGCTCGCATTCGTATTTACAGATACGGCCGAATACTGGTAGGCTACTAAATGGGCGCCGGCCCAACCGCCATGTTGTATCCCACGTAGGCCTACTAGGTACTACGGACACATTGTAGGCGTTAGGTGTGGATTAGGCTTGTATCCAATGTACTAGGTCTATGTTACTGGATATTTATGATTTAAATAAGTGCTACGTTTTCGATAAATCTGGTTATATGGCTTTGCAATTAGGGAAATCATGAGCCGATTTCCGACATTTAGTTAGTTTTTTCGATTCTCAAAATACGATCCAAGTTTTGCCAAAAATTGGCTCGGGTTTTCCAAAATTATGCTTTTTGGGGTTTACAGTTTAGGGAAACATGAACCAAAATTCTAAATTACATTACTGTAATTGGTTTACTCTTAAAATTCGCAAAATCCGAGCCAAGTTTTGCCAAAACTTGGCTCGGGTTTTCCAAAATTCGTGTTTTATGGCTTTGCAATTTCGGGAAACCCGAGCCAAATATCTAAATGAGGTTACTGTCATTTTGTTGTCTACAAACTCTCAAAATCCGAGCCAGCTTTGGCCAAAACTTGGCTCGGGTTTTCGAAATATTGGGTTTTAGGCCTTAGAAATACCTTAAAACCCGAGCCAAGTTTTGCTAAAATATGTTTTAATCGCCGTTTTACGCATTTAACCCCTCATTTTCCCTGTACTTCATAGCCCTCCCCACTATCGGGCGGCGTGTCTTAAGATCGTTGTACAATGGGGAAAACGGTTTCGCCGAGGGTTGTAATTATTTCCAAACACTATATATTGATGAAAACTAACAGGGAAAAATAAAAAAATCCATGGGAAAATTGGTGACCATCTTATTTAGTTTTTCCCAGCATCTCCCTTGCCTGGCTATGAAGATGAGAGTAACTTTTGCGAGTATTTCCTTCCATAGTGGTCGCGCTATGAATGAGGGTTAGTGACCGTCTGACCTGGATGATGTTGTTGTCGTAGTTTGAGGCCATTTAAAGCGTTGCCATTACTCGTATCCAGCTCTCTCTCTCTCTCTCTCTCTTTTGATGGGATTACATTGTGCTATATTGCATTTTGGAGATTGTGTATGTATGTGTGTGTTTGTGTGTGTATCTGTAGGGGTGTGTGTGACTGCGTGCGTAGCCAACAGAACCGCATTGACATTACTTGGCAACGTCGCATATCCTACCATTCCTTAAATCTATTTATAGCTGTCCCCAGAAAAATGGCAGCATGTTCTAAATAGCGTGCCATATATTGTATAAATTCCTTCTATATATCCTTAAAATGATATGTTTCTTAACACCACATAACCTTTAAAAATTGTAATATAATATATATAGTCATAAAAGCTAAAATTAATTTGTTAACCTGAAAAACTAACATTTGTTGTTAAAGCTTTGAATATTTGACAACACCGCACAGGGCGAGGGACTCCACCTTGTAGCTCATTTCATAGGAGGATGACTATAGAGACTGGCGGTAGTTCCATTTTTTGCTGAAGAATGACGAGAATTGGCCCAGTGTGATTTTAGCCAAGACCCCTCCGACCCCAGGGGCCCTTTAGTATACAGATTTTTTTGTTATTTATGTACAGTATTATTTTTTTTTTCTTTTCCGGGCTGTCTTGAATCCCCCCTCCCCTTATATTTTTTTTTTTTTTTTTTTTTTTTTTTTTTTTTTTTTTTTTTTTTTTAATATATATATATATATATACCTACTACTGTATGTGCGCTGTGAGGGACCCTCAGAGGGTTGTTCTTGGGTAGTATCGTGTGGGGGAAGGGTTGGGAACTCAGAGGGTTCTTGGGTAGTATTATGTGTGGGGGAAGGGTAGGAACTCAGAGGGCTGTTCTTGGGTAGTACTATTTGTGGGGGAAGGGTTGGGAACTCAGAGGGTTGTTCTTGGGTAGTATTATGTGTGGGGGAAGGGTAGGGAACTCAGAGGGTTGTTCTTGGGTAGTATTATGTATGGGGGTTGTGGGGAAGGGTAGGGAACTCAGAGGGTTGTTCTTGGGTAGTATCATATGTGGGGGTTTGTGTATTCATTGTTTTTCTTTTGTGTTATTTTGTCCCAGTTTGGGCTCTGTCTCGAGTCTCTTGGGTAGTATTATTTGTGGGGGAAGGGTAGGGAACTCAGAGGGTTGCTCTTGGGCAGTATCATGTGGGGATTTGTGTTTTGTTGTGTTCATTTTTTTCTTTTGTGTTATGTTCCTGTTTGGGCTCTGTCTCGAGTCGGCCACCCTTTTTTTTTTTTAGAAAACAAATGGGAAATGGGCCGGAGTAAATAGAGATATACTGTAAGTGTATTATGCTAGATTACTTTGTGGCAGCGCTCATTTCCGTATCTTGGCCCTTTTGGAGGCTATGGTGGAAGCTACTCTCGGGCATCATGGTGTGCGGGGGATGGGGCAGGAGTGTTTATACCTTTCCTGGAGTTGGGTGTGAAAGGGATCTGCCTTGTGTGGGCCAATCGGCTTTCTGCAGACTTCCATTTCCTTGCTCTTGTACAGTTGGCCAAATAAGTTGTGTCTCTGTTGTCATTATGTTTTGTTCTCTGTATGCTGTATTAATGTCTGTCAGATGTTGAATAGGGTGTGTAGCCTAAAGATAGGAACATGTTTGTACATCTCACTCGAAACTTTGAATTAATGCGTAGATACCGTAGTTATACCAATTATTGATCGAAATATACTTGGTGCCGTGACATCACTTATTTAGCCGACTGTACGTTCCTTGTATTTCTAGTTAACCCTTTCAGTACCGGGGACATCTTTTGTGTTTTATTTCAGCTTTATTCAGACGATTATGTGCAGCTTAGGAAGGATGTATGGTAGTTAAAGGAATAATTGAGATAGTCTGTATATATCCTAGCCTTTGAATGTGTAGATGTCCTTCCTAAGCTGAATAAAATCGTCTAATACACACAGAGCTTGGAGCATTTTAAGCCATATGATGAGGGAAAGACAGATTGTGGGCTAATACACACAGAGCTTGGAGCATTTTAAGCCATATGATGAGGGAAAGACAGATTGTGGGCTAATACTCACATAGCTTGGAGCAGTTTAAGCCATAGGATGAGGGAAAGCCAGATTGTGGGCTAATACACACATAGCTTAAATTGGAGCAGTTTAAGTCATATGATGAGGGAAAGACAGATTGTGGGCTAATACACACAGAGCTTGGAGCAGTTTAAGCCATAGGATGAGGGAAGGACAGATTGTGGGCTACTACACACATAACTTGGAAGTTTAAGCCATAGGATGAGGGAAAGACAGATTGTGGGCTAATACACACATAGCTTGGAGCAGTTTAAGCCATAGGATGAGGGAAAGACAGATTGTGGGCTAATACACAGAGCTTGGAGCAGTTTAAGCCATAGGATGAGGGAAAGACAGATTGTGAGAGTTCCAGAGTTTATTTGTTGAATACAAGACTGGGAAAATTGGTTCACTCTTGGATTAGAGAGTGGTTATTCTCCCTCCTTTAATGTTTCATTATTATTCATTAAAGCATAAATTTTCCCTTTTGTATGGTATGTATGTACTGTATGTATTTTTACTCAGGCCCATTCCCCACTTTTCCTATTTTTTGGTTTTCTGTGGGTGGGCGACTCAAGACAGAGCCCAAATAGGGACAACACATTAATTTGTTTATTTTTTACCTTAATTTTCAATTTTTGGTATGGTCATCTCTATATTTTCCTTCTATATATTTATGATTTATTCTTTATCTATATTTTTTATAGTTAGTTCTATTATCATTATTATTCACTTGTTTTGCCTTCCATTCATTATATTATTCATATTATATTTGTATAGGATTTTCATATATTTCTACTTTATTCATATTTCTTATAGTTACTATTATTTAAACTTTTCATTATTATTCCTTCAGATTATTAGATTATACAAATATATATTTAATGGGACAATAAAATATAGAAATACATTTAAGTCTTTTATTGATCAAAATCATGTGCTCCCCAAAATAAAATAAAGTTGCATTCAGGAGTTACTAAAACGGTAAGATATTTACCTTGAAAAAATAAACTGCACCTGAAAATTAAACATTGATTAGTATAAAGAAAGAGAGGGGGGGGGGGGCTCACATACAGTCACACTGTGATGTGAGGGGGATGACGGTACCCAGACAGTAGGTGTTCATGGAGACGACTAGCGGTGTGGTTGAATGTACACCAAATGCAACTAGTGCTTAGATGGTTGCCTGCAACTGCGGTTCTCCCAAGAGACACGGAGACATTCACCACTTCTTATTGTATCCACAATAGTCGTCAACCAACTTTGTAGCGGGACATTTTGTGTGTGATGACCGTGTGGTACAATGTATCACACAAGAACATTACAATCACTAAATGTAACCACCTCAGCTAGTAATTCATTTGTGAGCTCTGGTGTGATAAGGTTATTAGCCATATCACATTCAGAAGAAGAAATCCCAAATGAGTCACACCACAGCTGATCAGTGACTGAGTTGTGATTGTATGATGAGTGGTGTCAAGAAGTCCTTGGCATCATCACCACAAGGTCATCACAACTCAGTATAGAGAAATGACTTTGAGTGGGTGATGAGTGTGTGGTGGTGTTGCCATCAACCACACCCTCACCACAACCACCACAGACAAATCTATCACACTAGTGACTGGGCCAAGGAGAGAAATATAGCAAGCCAAAGACTTAGAATGAAAGATGATAGATGCAAGGTTACTGGAAACAGGGTGCCAGCCCCGACACTACCCCGCCTGGTCTTCCACTCGGAGAATGGAAGGGGCACTTTTGGGGTGGTTCTATAAGCTGTAGCATTCAGGACACCAGTGCGTCGCTATTGGTCATGGTCGCATATTCAAGAAGTTTTTACGCTACACCTCTAAAATTACTATGATCACAGTAACCTCTAACCAGAATACAAACTTAAGCTTGGCTTAGGTTAGGGTCAGTTAAAGCAATCATAGTAAAGTCGAGTGAGTTGTGTAATTCTGCGTATACATTTCATGAATAAGCGTCTCAACGTTCTTGTTCTCTCGTCAATTAAAGGCTTGGCTACCTTATGCACCCGACAGCAAGCCCCAAGACCTAGACCAGCGTACACCTTTAACCACCGATGTCAACCAATGTACAACAGCTTATAGACGACACCCCCCCCCCCCAACACACCATATAAATCACTCCTACCACCATCACATCACAACAAATCACACTTAAAAAAAGAAAAAAAAAAAAAAAAAAACTAACGCACAACACAAGGAAATGGGAAGAAGAAAAATAAAGGAAAGTTATATAGAGAACGTAAAAATAAAAAAAAATAAAAAAATAAGAAAGGGGAAAGTAGAAACAGAGATAAAGCTAGAAATAAATAAAGAAAAGAAAATAATAAAACAATGAGAAGAATAAATAGGAAACAAGAACAAGTAAAAAAAATAAAAGCTAGACAAGAAAAAGTAAATCAAACAAATAGAGGAAACAAGAACAAATAAATAAATAAAGAAAGAGGATACACAAAAAAACTAAAAAATAGAAGACAAAACAAAAGTAAAACAAATAAGAGGAAACGAAAGAAATAGATAGGAAACGAGAACAAGTAAATAAAAGATAGGAAGACAAGAAAAGGTATATAAATAAATAAATAAAATAAAAGATAGAAGACAAGAAAAAGTATATAAAAAAGAAAGAAATAGATGCAGCGACGAATCTTGGCGATGAATCTCTTGATCACCATTCTTCTTTCTTCTTCCCGAGACAGACGTCCTTCCACCATCACCACCGCCATAACAACTGGAAAGAACGGAAACCATTTAAAAGTATTTGCCAGCGTAAGTATTTTTAATAATACAGTATATCTACCACCGGATGATTTTATTCAGATTAGAAAGGACCTCTGGTACAAAGAGCCTAATCCAATCACATTACTTAATTACGGGAATTACCGGTACAGTACATTCATACTGTACATGTTAAGATCACGACGAGGAACAGAACTTATGTGGGCAACTGTAGATGCCAATTAAATTCTGGCTAACCCTATGTAGTTATATGCAGCTTTGGGAGAAGGAAAAAAACAAAAAAACAAACGTAAGGGTAGACCTAGAATGACGTGGGATCAGGTACTCCGGTCCGATCTCAAAATAAAGAATTAGACAACAGAGGCAGCCCCTGACAGGGTCGCCGGCATGAAACTGTGAGACTGTAACCACATTCTCTGTGGATAAAAAGGTCTCTAAACTTGTATGTATATAATTAAAATTACAAAATAAACAAACCAAAACTGGGACAAGACAATATAAAGAAAGAAAAAAAGAAAAAAAAATCAAAATCTCTATGTGGAAACAACGCTTAAGCAAAATAAAATTGATATAAAAAACAATCTAAGCAATGAAGAACCTGTTTTGAGTCCCTCTCAGATCCTTCCTAATCTGAATAAAATCATCTACTGTTAGTAGTCCCACAAGCACTCAAAAAGACAAGAGTAATCAAACTAATATGTCTACCATTTGGGAAGAGTCAGCCAGGGATTAGGTGCGGCAATTTTCAACCCGTTTCCTCCAGCCATTCCAGAGTTACAAGAAGTTAAAAGTTAAAATATCTTCTGGCCTACCCACAATGAACAGACTTAAGTCAGAAAACTGAAAAAAAGGATTACCAAAAACAAATCCAAAAAGCCCTTGTGCGAGTCACACAAGGGCTTTTTGGATTTTGTTTTACTTATAAAGGTCTATCTAATTATAAATAAGTACAGTTGGCCAAATAAAGTGTTAACCATACCATTAATATATCTTATTATGTTCTCTCCACTAACCAACTTTACTCCTAAACTCGATTAATGAAATTAACAAACACATTGGCAGTCCGGGGACGCTCACACCGAAAATCAACACACTTATGCATTGCACCACGAAGACAGCTTAATAAAGACCTCTGGGATCAGTTTAATCAGTGGTCTGGTTAAACTAATCTTGTTGTGGACAACTGTACGGTAGTGCTAGTAAGTCATGTTTCAGCTGTCATTAAGTTTGGTGCACTCTGTGCTGTATTAATGTCTGTCAGATGTTGAATAGGCTGGGTAAGTATAGGGACATGTTTGTATATCTCACTCAAAATGAATAAATAAAGTTTTAGATATTGCTGATACCAATTATTGATCAAAACATACTTGGTGCCGAGACATCACTTATTAGGCCGACTGTACATCAGGAGTGTCACACAAAACGGAGTCTCTATAAGGAACACAACTTTATGTGGACAACTGTACCTTTATAGTCCGTTCATTCTAGGTTGGCGAGAAATCATAACCTCTAACCTCTGTAACTCAAAAAGGGCTAGAGCAAATGAGCCGTCAATTTCCACACCTATTCCCTAGCCAAGTTTTCCCATGTGGTAGAAATATCTCGATTACTCTAGTAATTTTTTAGTTTATAATGTAAAACTAGCAAAATAAACAAACCAAAATTTAGACGAACACAGTAAAAAGACAAAAGAAATTATCAAAATCGCTAGGCTATGTGGAAACGACGCTTTAGCAATAATTATGAGAGGGGTTACGATTTCTGCCCAACCTAGAATGAACGGTCTATAGTGATCAAAGGGACACAAAACTATCTCAATATTCCAGAAGACTATCACAAACTGTATTAAAGATTAGCTCATCAAAAATACAGTACTGTTATCTTCAACAAAATCTACAGTAAGTAAAAAATTTCAAAACTTAAGCTAGTAACTGGTAACTAAATATATAAAAGGCCACTTTTTCAGATCTACCAGTAATTTTGGTTTTGTAATATACCGGTTACTGTACATTGATGTAAAGAGTTATTTTTTGTATTGGGAGTTTAGAAAATAAAATAAATTACAGTACAGTATATTGATGAATTCATATTATAATGTAAAACTTGCAAAATAAACAAACCAAAACAAGGACGACACAATATAAATAAAACAACTTATCAAAATCACTAAGTCGAAGTAACGATTAAGCAAAGCAAAATAATCGTCTGAAAAAGTGGCCCACAAATCAAGAATCTACATTTTTCTACTGAACAAAAACAAAACTGAACTCACCGGAATGCAAATGTATTCTATATACAATATAGATGTTAAATATACCGAAGGGGAGCACATGTATAAATTAATTGAAACCCACACGGGTGCCTATACCATCACAGTGCTATCACAGGGGTACTCTTGTCATTGGTAACCCCTTTGTCCCAAGTTAGTCCATTTACAGTATTAATTAAAATTAAAATTTTAAACTTGCAAAACACACAAACCAAAACGAGGACTTGCAAAAATCACTGTGGAAATAAAGCTTTAGCAAAGTAATAGACCCCTTTGTGCGAGGAGTCTATTTTACTGTATAACGTGGAATAAAAACTATTGTCCAAAATATGCAAGTGATATACTGTACAGGTATAGCACTGTGATTTAAAAACAATGTCCAATAGTCCAAGGGGCCAGAGCAAACAGTGGTACCATTTAACAGGGATAAAATGTTGATACTGTATTGAATTAAAACCATGAACTGCTATTATAATGTAAAACTTGCAAAATATACAAATTAAAACTTGGACGACACACTATAAAGACCATAGAACGAGGAGGTACTGTTAACGAGACTTCGAATAGGTCATTCACGTCTAACCCATGGTTACTTAATGTCCGCCCCTCATGATCCGTCCCCTGAATGCACCACTTGTCGTACTCCTCTCACCATTCATCATGTCTTTAGTAACTGCCCTGCTTATTCCCATTATCGTACTGCTTACTTTGGTAATAAATCCCTTGCTGACATTTTATCTGACTCCGACTTTTTTCTTATTTCCCATAATCCGGTATCTCCGCCATTTTAACCTTTTAATCGCAATGTGATTTAATCCTTCGGGCCAGCCCTGTGAGTCTTGTTCTAGACTCAGTGGTCTGGTTAAACAAACTTTTAATTAATTAATCTATGATTTCACTAGTTAGTTTTATTTGTAAATTAATTGGTGGGTTGGTGAAAACAAATATGAATTATACTGAAAATGTGCCCCCTTAGATTGTCTTGATAGCGTAATGCATAAGTGCGCGGAATTTTGGTGGGAGTATCCTAGGTTCAAGTCCTTGGAGTGCCACATGTATTTGTTGATTTAATTAATAGAGTTTAGATGTGAAGTTGGTTGGTGGAAAAACATAATTCCTAAAAATGTCTACATCTGGCCCCTGGATAATAAATAAAGCAAGTGGTGTGGAGTTGTTGATTGTGGCCTCTGTGCTTGAGGCCTGTATTGGGGCCCCTTGAACTGCGGCCCCTGAACTGAGGCTCCTGTACTGAGGCCTCGTTACTGCTGCTTGGTACTACTGCTGGTTCGATACAGATGCTGGGTCACCTCGCTGCTCTTTATCAATCTGCAAACAAAATTATTACTACAAATACAAACTCCAAATAATTGACCGACTGGATACAAATTAAGTAACACCCCGTTCTTAACATTAATCCTCCATTAAAAACCCCAATGTGTCCTACCGGGATTCCAACTCAGGATACCACACCCAGAACATAAGCACCTACAGTAAACCATTACACCACCAACACAGTTAATTAATGAAAGCATATGGTCCTCCCGGGATTCAAACTCGGGATACCACACCCAGAACATAAGCACCTAAACCATTACACCACCAACAGTTAATTAATGAAAGCATATGGTCCTCCCGGGATTCCAACTTGGAATACCAAACCCAGAACATAAGCATCTAAACCATTACACCACCAACACAGTTAATTAATGAAAGCATATGGTCAACTCGGGATACCACACCCAGAACATAGCACCTAAACCATTACACCACCAACACAGTTAATTAATGAAAGCATATGGTTCTCCCGGGATTCAAATTCGGGATACCACACCCAGAACATAAGCATCTAAACCATTACACCACCAACACAGTTAAAGGCTACGTACACGATCACGATTAACACAGTGAGCACCAGCGTCGACTCCGCCAAACCTGGAAAATGAGTTTCAATGCAGAAAAGTGTCATGTTTTGGAAGTGGGAACAAGTGAGATAAGGCCAAGCTGGGAGTACAAATTAGGAATTGAAATAATCGGCAAAACACGGCATGAGAAGGACCTTGGAGTGATAATACAAGATGATCTATCCCCGGAGAAGCATATTAACATGATCATTGGAGGAGCATATGGAATAATAACCAATATGAGAGTGGCATTTAACTATTTGGATGAAGAAATGTTAAGAAAATTGATAATGACTATGATAAGACCAAGATTAGAATATGCAGCAGTGATATGGTCACCACATTTGAAAAAACATATAAACAAATTAGAGAAAGTCCAAAGGATAGCAACGAAGATGATCCCAAGATTGAAGGAGTTGACATATGAGGAAAGACTTAAAACACTACAACTGCCTACCTTGAAAGAGAGAAGGGAACGAGGCGACTTAATAGCGATGTTCAAGGGAGTAAAAAGTTTGGAACGAGTAGATAGGGAAGATCTATTCGTGAGGGATGATGGAAGGACAAGAGGGCACGAGTTTAAGCTGAGGAAGGGCAGATGTCGTAAGGACACAAAGAAATTAAGTTTCCCATATAGGAGTATAGAGACTTGGAACAACTTGGAGGAGGAGGTGGTGAGAGCGAGGAACATTAACATGTTCAAATCTAGGTTGGATAAAAGTAAATATGGAAATAGGGCAACATAAGTTATGATATGTTAGTCCAAAATACTGGGAACTGGGAATATCCATTACGATACTTGTCTAAGTAAAATGGATTGATTATAAAGTAACTAAGACAGGACAACACGAGCGCTGCTCAATTCCTGTAAACTACAAATAGGTAAATACATCCGACGGCACGTTATGTGTCGCCTATGTATGTAACCCACAGTACCAGGGACGCAACTTATTACTCTTGTCCTATGGCACCTAGAGGGTTCAGATTTGTATGGGAACTACTTTAGGATCCCACGGAACAATACCGATGGTTGACAACCCTCCTAGTCCAGCAGCGTGCATGTGGGCGAGCGCGGGAGTGATTTTCCAGTATTTTGCCTACCCATCACCCAATGATGGTGACTTTCCGCCGGCCCCCAGGACCCCTAAATGTTATTTGTCCTTCATTACTAACCCATCCCATGTGTTTTCAGGAAAAACAACAACAAAAATATATAAGTGGCTGGGTATGGAGTTTATTAAATCAGCTGGTGCTCAATGGCCTAATATCCATTTTTGAGCTTTTCGAACTTATCAAAAATAACGATTAAGCATAATAAAATTCTTATAAAGCTGACAAACCAATGTTGGTGATACACTATTTTGATAAATTTCACTCCAACACCAAACACCTCCCAAAGAAATTAATGAAAGCAAGCATGTTATCCACTGAGATTCAAACCCGGGTGACCACACACAGATTTTAAACACTAACCACTACACCATCAAGGCAGCTAATAATATATATATATACATACATACATACATACAAGAAGGTTAATTTTCAAGAAGACACGCAACATTATACCTGTATATTGTGGATAATTTTTGAGCCCAAATGTCTAGAATCAATTTATATGTTAACCCTCTGAGGATCAATGACGCACTTATATTTTGGTTTTCTGGCTATTATTAGACGATTTTATTCAGATTAGGAAGGGTATATGGAAGTCAGAGCGTTGATTGAGACAGTATTTACCCTTTTAATACCCACAGATCCTTCCTAAGCTGCATAAAATCGTCCAATGATAGCCAAAATAAAACTGCTAAAACGCGTCAGAGCTTCAAGGGGTTAAGCAGGGTGAAAAACCGGAGTAATTTTGTTTGAAGCCTTGAATGAATATGAGATGAAATACAAGAAAATTAACTTGAAATAGCATTGTTTTGGCCATTTTATCACTTCCAAAGACAATATGAGAAGGAATATAAGAAAATTAACTTGAAATAGCATTGTTTTGGCCATTTTATCACTTCCAAAGACAATATGAGAAGAAATACAAGAAAATTAACTTGAAATAGCATTGTTTTGGCCATTTTATCACTTCCAAAGACAATATGAGAAGGAATATAAGAAAATTAACTTGAAATAGCGTTGTTTTGGCCATTGTATCACTTCCAAAGACAATATGAGAAGAAATACAAAAAATTAACTTGAAATAGCATTCTTTTGGCCATTTTATCACTTCCGAAGATAATATGAGAAGAAATACAAGAAAATTAACTTGAAATAGCAGTTTTGGCCATTTTATCACTTCCAAAGACAATATGAGAAGAAATACAAGAAATTAACTTGAAATAACATTGTTTTGGCCATTTTATCACTTCCGAAAACAATATGAGAAGAAATACAAGAAAATTAACTTGAAATAGCATTGTTTTGGCTATTTTATCACTTCCAAAGACAATATGAGAAGGAATATAAGAAAATTAACTTGAATTAGCATTGTTTTGGCCATTTTATCACTTCCAAAGACAATATGAGAAGAAATACAAGAAAATTAACTTGAAATAGCATTGTTTTGGCCATTTTATCACTTCCAAAGACAATATGAGAAGGAATATAAGAAAATTAACTTGAAATAGCAGTTTTGGCCATTTTATCACTTCCAAAGACAATATGAGAAGAAATACAAGAAAATTAACTTGAAATAGCATTGTTTTGGCCATTTTATCACTTCCAAAGACAATATGAGAAGGAATATAAGAATTTAACTTGAAATAGCATTGTTTTGGCCATTGTATCACTTCCAAAGACAATATGAGAAGGAATATAAGAAAATTAACTTGAAATAGCATTGTTTTGGCCATTTTATCACTTCCAAAGACAATATGAGAAGAAATACAAGAAATTAACTTGAAATAGCATTCTTTTGGCCATTTTATCACTTCCGAAGAAATATGAGAAGAAATACAAGAAAATTAACTTGAAATAGCATTGTTTTGGCCATTTTATCACTTCCAGACAATATGAGAAGAAATACAAGAAATTAACTTGAAATAGCATTGTTTTGGCCATTTTATCACTTCCGAAAACAATATGAGAAGAAATACAAGAAAATTAACTTTAAATAGCATTGTTTTGGCCATTTTATCACTTCCAAAGACAATATGAGAAGGAATACAGGATAATTACCATGGATTGTGTGCTTTTATTTATAAACAATTATTATTTTGCTTAAGCGTTGTTTCCACATAGCGATTTTGACAAGTTGTTTTGTCTTTTTGCTGTGTTCGTATAAGTTTTGGTTTGTTTATTTTGGGAGTTTAATATTATAATGGCATTGTTTTGGCCATTTTATCACTTCCAAACACATCATTTGAACTGAAGACCATAATATTATCTTTACATATAATAAATTAATTACTAAATATAATGGACTCGGCTTTTGTTGTTGCGAGCCATGGCATAGTCAGTAGAGTGTCGGCTGTTGATTAAACGGTTAGCTGATCGAGCCCTCACTGTCAAAATGTTATTGGTAGATGTCAAGTCCGGGCAACTTGACCTAGTGATTTGTGACAAACGCCTAATGTTCATGGCCACCCGTTCTCGGAAATTACGGCGTCTGGCATTTTTCTTGTGTTCTTTTATTTCAAATTTTATTTTATTTAAGCCGGTATTACACGAGAGATTTTATGGTCAACATTCCATGGTCAACATATTTCTGACAACATTTCTGGAATATTTTACACTGGTATCGGAAACTAGATTGATGATAGACAAATTTAGGTAGCCGTGATATATTATATATTAACCTTATAAGCTGCCAGACCAGTGTTGAGGATTGATGTTGAGGGGGAAAGCGCTTGTGTGATACCAGTTTAAGAGTTGTTTCCACATAGCGATTTTGATTAGTTCTTTTTCGTTTATCTTGTGTCGTCCCAGTTTTGGTTTGTTTATTTTGCAAGTTTTAGATTATAATTTGTTTGGCATCCTGTATATTAACCCATGGACTGCTAATAAATGGACAAAATAAAAGGTCAAGTTGACGGAGGGAGGTGGGGTGGGGGTGCGGTATAAAGGGAGGGGAGGAGTGGAGGATGTGATATAGGGAGGGGTATAATCCTGTGTATTGGGGAGACCTGTACATATATCTCAATAATCTGGTAATGTTACAATATATTTTTACATTTTACATTCATAAAGTGTGTGGTAACCACTGAGGAATAAGTCTTTTAAGCGTAGTAGGGAAGGTGTACAGTAGGGTAGTGATTGAGAGTGAGAACGGAGAAATGGATAGGCGACGAGCAGGGAGGTTTTAGGAAGGGAAGATTAGATTTTTACCCTGAATTGTGTTGTGGAGAAATATCTGGAGAAGAAACAAAAGGTGTATGTTGCCTTTACGGACTTGGAGAAGGACTATGACAGAGTGGATAGAGAAGGCATGTGGAAAGTACTTAGAATATACGGAGTAGATGGCAAGTTGCTGAAAATATGAGGGTGCAAAGGCGGCAGTACGTGTGGAGAATGAGCAGAGCGAGTTCTTTGATCTGAATGTTGGGTTGAAACAGGGGTGTGTGATGTCCCCGTGGTTGTTGTTGTTGTTGTTCCCCAGGCTGTCTGGCCGAACAGCCCCAAGGTCTCGAGCAAGGCCAAGGCCATAAACGAGCGCCCCCACAAAATCCTCCCTGCTTACCACTAACAAAGCCCGGGTGACCGAAGCCACTCCAAGGCAGGGAGCTGAGGAGGGTGCAGAAACGCCCGGGAAACCAAAGCCCCACCCAAGGCCCTGTGCCCCTCAGCAATTATGAAGGAAAAGTTGAGGGGTAAGGGAAAAATGTGACGCTTTGGCTCCCAATCTGCCAACTTGTAGGGAGGTCAATCCACGGAAAAGACGCCGCCACTTGAGATCTAGAAGATATATAAGTAAAAGAAACAGTCAGAGTAAGCTATGGGTATGGCAGAGATCGCTCAGTTCTCACTCGGATAGACCAGCCCATCACCACATGACTAGAACCCAATCCTCTCAGCATCAGCTAGGAAAGGCCCTAGAAAGCTGCATTTGGCGGGGGGATAGCTCCCCTATTTCAACTCCTTTCGGGGTTGGGCACCCCCCCCCCCCCCCCCGTGGTTGTTTACTATATATATGGATGGAGTCATGAAAGAAATACTAGGAAGAGCAGTGGATGTTGGTGTATCGCTGAAAAGGGAGGGAAATGAGTGAAAGCTGCCTATACTGCTGTTTGCGGATGATACAGTTCTAATGAGCGATAATGAATGGGAGTTGCAGGGTCCGGTAAATGAGTTTGGAACAGTGTGCGAAAAACGGAATTTGAAGGTAAATGCGGGGAAGAGCAAGGTTATGGTCTTCGAAAGGGGTGAAGTCACAGAGTGTGTGGTGAAGCTGAACGGTCAGGCTATGGAGATCGTCAACTCTTTTAAGTATCTGGGCAGTGTGTTGAGTAAAGATGGGACTATGGATGAAGAAGTGCGGGAGAGGGTACAACAGGGGAAGAGGGTTGTAGGAACGCTGAAAGCAGTAACAAGAAATAGGGTGGTCAGTATGGAAGTGAAGAAGTCCTTGCATGACAGTGTGGTAATCCCGACACTGACTTACGGAAGCGAAGCACGGACGTTGGTTGAGAGACTCAGACCAAGAGTGAGAGCAGTGGAAATTAATTACTTAAGAAGTGCGTGCAGAGTTACATGGAGGGATAGACAGACTAATGAAGAAGTAAGGAGGAGGTCTGGTGTGGAGGTAGATGTGCTGGAAAGTGTGAAAAGGAACAACTTGAGATGGTTCGGCCATATGGAACGTATGGAAAGCGAGAGAATGACTAAGAGGGTGTACGAGAGCGAGGTGGAGGGACAGAGAGGGAGAGGTAGACTGAATGAGAGGTGGAATGAGGAAGTATATGAACGAAGGCGGTGCTGGTTGGGGGGAGGGGCGTCGACTGACTGGGGACAGAGGTGCATGGGGGCGGTTCGTTCGTGGCCACCCCTTCGGGGATCACGGCGTCGGGCAATAGATAGATAGATAGAATACCTAAAATTATGGTTTATAATTCAAATTATGTCTTTGGAAGTGATAACATGGCCAAACAATGCTATTTCATGCTAATTTTCCTGTATTCCTTCTCATATTTATTCAAGTCTTCAAACAAAACTGCTCTGGTTTGACACATACATACATAGCCTATATACCAGTACATAAATTTTTAGACCGAGTGCTCCACACATACGTGCAGTTTCAGTCTCTTGTCCTAATGGCGGCGTTCCAGGCAACCCTGTTAAGGGCTGCTTCACTTGTCAAGTTTTTGGATTCGTGATTGGCATGTATAGTCCGATCCCAGGTTTTCCTCGGTCCACCCCTTGATGCAGCTCCCTCCACAATCACCAACCTGCATTTTTTCACCCAATTTTGTTCATCCATTCTCTCCACATCATCACATGTCCATACCATCCCAGTCGACTTGTACGCATCACCTCGCTAATACTCTTTATACCTAAACCCTACATTAAAGCACAACATAATTAATGTAAGGTTGACCAAGTGGTTTGGGGATGGATGTAGTGTCCGGGCATACAGTCGTCATGTTTACATAGGTCGATCACCGCGGTTAAGTTCGCGTCTATTTTGACGGCGATTTTTTTCTGTTATTTGCCCCCTGCTGGCAATATATATGATGATGATGACAATGTCATGGGGTGGTGAGAAGGGGGCATATTATTGTATCCAAAGGCAGTCAAAATAGACGGGAACATGATGGCAAGCGTCCGCCGCCGCTCCGCGTAGTGTAAACAAGGCTGGCGGTACGCCCGAACTCTACATTCTACCCGCGGTTTGTTTAAGTGTATTATGGTAAATAACAGGGTGTTAAACCGCAGCAATATTGTTGATCATGAAAAGGAATTTCATATTTTTCATCAACCAACTTTACTTCTATAGCCTACTCAATTAATGAAATCAACAAATACATGTGGCACTCCAAGGACTTGAGCCTAGGATACCCTCACCGAAATTCCGTACATTTATGCATTACGCTATCAAGACAGAAAATGAATTTAAATTATCAAGAAATACCATTATTTTGGCCATGTGCTGTTTGGTTAATTGTTTGGTACCGACCATCGTCCGTGGGATACAATACAGTAAACCCTCTCTACCTTGGACCTCGAGGTCGGAAACCCATACTAGCTGGATTGGCATTTGCCGGACTTTTCAGATATTTTTCAGACACTCCCTAACAGTGTCGGACGACGTTCTCAGTTTTCGGAAAACTAAGGGCAAATAATGTCTGTCATAACCGTAAAATTCCGTTGTCTGATATCTCATATTTTTTTCCGAGATTTATCCGACAGTCTCGAACAGTGTCGGACGACGCGCTCACTTTCCCGGAAAACTAAGGGTAAATGTTCATCAAAACCAGGAGACGCCATTTTGAGTCCGAGCTAACAGGACCCGCATCACCCGCCCGGTACGCACTTGACTCACTGCATTACAGTACTGTACATTATTAATGTATATACTGTACAGTAGTGTGCTTACTGAGGGGGGGCAACGCCCCCCCTCAACCCATCGTGTATCCAATTTACCCCACAATTTCCCTTACGGTCTTACCTACTGTAAAAGCGCGATTCACCCAATAAATGGCGCCATTTGACGCTGTATCTTCAGACTGATAGATAATGGGTAAGTTTATGCAAATCCTCCACTCAAACCATTAAAACATTAAATTTTGTATTTGAGGTATCTTTTAATACAGGACAAATCCCGATGGACTGGAGAGGCGAACATAACAGCTGTATTTAAGAAGGGAAAGAGAAATGACCCAGGGAATTATAGACCAATCAGTTTGACAAGTGTTGTGTGTAAACTAATGGAAACGGTAATTAGAGAAGGAATAATGGAGCATATGAAATCAAACCAACTTTTCAGTGGGAGACAGTTCGGATTCTTGCCGGGGAGGTCGACGGTACTACAGCTAATTAAGGTGGTAGATGATTGGATGCAAATTCTGGAGGATGGTGATGTTATAGACGTGGTATATTGCGATTTTATGAAGGCCTTCGATAAGGTCCCACATAAAAGGTTAATAGAGAAAGTTAGAAGCTATAGTATAGGGGAGAAATGTGTGAAATGGATAGAAGCCTTCCTGAAAGATCGGAGACAGAGGGTACTGGTGAATGGAATAGGCTCGGGGTGGAGGGACATTACAAGTGGGGTACCTCAGGGATCTGTGTTGGGACCACTACTGTTCGTTATATTTATCAACGACTTACCTGAAGTTATAACCAATGGAAGTGAGATATACCTGTATGCGGATGACACTAAGCTGTATAGAAGAGTGAGGAGTAAGGAAGATGTAGGTTTTCTTCAAGGAGATGTGGAGGGCATGAAGGGATGGTCTGAACATTGGTTAATGCCTTTTCATCCAAAAAAATGCAAGTACATGCGGATTGGGACAAGCAAGATAGACAAGGTAGGATACAGTATGTATGAAGCGATGGAGGAAGTGAATGCAGAAAAGGATATAGGAGTAGTGATAGACAATAAGTTAAATTTCTCAGAACATTTAACGGAAAAGATAAACAAAGCCAATAGAATTGTAGGGCTGATAAAGACATTTGTGTCACTTGACGAAGAAATATTCAGGAATCTCTATACAGCGCTGGTTAGGCCGCACCTGGAATATATGCGAACCAGGTGTGGGCTCCATATATGGTAAAGGATATAGAAGCAGTGGGAGAAAGTGCAGAGAGCTAGCAAGCTAGTACCAACGTTGAAGAACGCGGGCTATGAGCAGAGGTTGAGGACACTGGGACTTCCGACACTGGCATATAGGAGAAAGAGAGGGGATATGATAGAGACTTTTAAGATAGTGTCAGGAAAGTATGATGAGGATGTGTGTGAAGGTATCTTCTTGATACGGGAGGGAACAAGAACGAGAGGACACTCTAAGAAAATTTACAAAGAAAGAAATAGGCTTGAAAAGGCAAAGAACTCATTTTGTGATACAGTGTAAATGAGTGGAACGCACTGCCCCAGTATGTAGTCGATTCCGAATCAATAAGGAAGTTTGAAAGTAATCTTGATAAAGCATGGGGAAGACAAGATTTGAAGTTTGATTATAAAGCAAAAATACAGAATAGTAAAAATGTTGCGTCTGCTGCCGCCGCCGCCAACACAGTGAACGACCGCAGTAGTGCAAGTACTGGCACTGAGCTGGATACACAGGCCTAGTTTGCCTTTTTCCAGAGGATCTACTGTAAGAAACTGTAAGAAAACATCTATGAAACACTAGCCGGGATGGCTGTAGTGATCGGGCGTACGGTCGTCATGTTGTGCGCTCGCAGTTACGTTCCCGTCTATTTCGACGCTATATTTTCTGCTATTTGCCCCCTGTCATTACTACATGAATACTAGGTTAGGTTAGGTTAGGTTGTTTGGTTAGGCTAATGTATTTTTAAATCCAAGGGCAGTCAAAATAGACGGGAACATGATGGGAAAGGTCCGACGCCACTACCCGTAGTGTAAACAAGGCTGGCGGTACGCCCGCACTTGACATTCTTGCCCACTAGCTTATAGGCCTATTCCTTGAAGAAAAAAACTAAAAACATGTTAAATAAGGCTGATGTAGTATTGTGGAACGTTACGAAAACCATGGTAAAGAAGGCTTATGTAGGCTAGTAAATTTTAAACGCTACCGCAATATATGTAGCCAAGGCTAATGATGACAATAATCATGGGGGTCCCACAACCTAATATTGTATCCCACGGCAGTCAACATAGATGAGGATGTGATCACTGACATGCGATACACCTGAATTACTAGCCTAGCCTACATCAAAAAAATATCTGGTCAATATTTGCGAGTCACACCACAGCTGGGATCTCATTTCTAATGGTAGTTTTGGGTTCCTATCATTTTATGCTTCATTGCTATAGGCCTATACTTTTTATCCACAGTAAAATATATATATACCCTATAGGCCTATATATATATATATATATATATATATATATATATATATATATATATACTGTATATATACTGTATATAATATTATATACCGGTATATTTTTTTTTTTTTTTTTTTTTTTAGCATTAGGCTAGAACATAAGAACATAACAATAACCTAACCAAAAACAAATTGGAAATTTTTTATTTTAATACCACAAATTTTCAGTGTTTTTTATAAACAAAATTTTTCATTTGCATCAATATATAGTGTTTGTAATTAATTAGAAATCTCGGGAAAACCTATTTTCCCCATTAGGCCTATCGATCGATGTTGAGACACGCCCCCCCGATAGTGATTTGAAAAGACATTAGCCTAACCTAACAACCTTACCTAACCTAACCTAGTATTATGAGTGGGGGCTGCCGCCCCCACACCCGCGCTGGTTGAGTACTAATACACTTACACTTACACTTTGTTACACTTTGTAGTATTCCGTCCGTTAGCGACACAGTTGAGCTGGGGCTCCACTGCGACCAGGCAGCTCCCTTTCTTCCACTCTCCATTCCAGAAGTCAGTTGGAGTTGGCGCTGGGGTATCCTGGTGTTGGTGGCCGGTCCGGTATTTTGGCCAGCCACATGTCCAAGTGTTTCTTGAAGGTGTCTGGAGACACCCCGGTCATGTTCTTGAGAGGGGCTGGTATACAGTTGAACAGTCTGGTTCCATTGTATGCAAAGCTGTGATGGATCAGGGATTTGATTTTTTGCGTTGATCCCGGCATAGTCCTCACATAGCACAGCCTCCCTCGCCTTTGGTGTTGAGTCTCTTGGATGTTTGGATTTGGTACCTTTTTAAATCTCTTAGTAAATAAAAAAAAAAAAAAAAAAAAATTGGCTGTCGATTATACAAGGTGAAAGAAAGTCGATGAAGTCTACGGTGTTTACTCTGCAATCTTCAGCTTTGATTGTACATTGATAACGGGAAAGTACCGTATTGAAAACCTTGTTACGAAAATTAAATTTTAGTAGCATACTTTTATATTAGGTTTTTCCGAGGGTTTAACACATTTTCATATGATCTTTAAAGCTGTCGATAACTGGAAGTACCGTATTGACAACCTTGTTACGAAAAATAAATGTTAGTACTGTACCATACTTTTTTATTTGCCGAGGGTTAAAACAAATTTTCTTATGATCTTTAGAGCATATAGATTCAATATTTATCTTCAATTATATCAACAAAATTTGTGGTATTAAAATAACATTAAACCAAAAAACTAGGTAAAAATTGAAGCCAACCCGGACAGCTGGGATCTCATTTTTAATGGTAGTTTTGGGTTCCTATCATGTTATGCTTCATTGCTAGGCTAGCCTATATACTTTTTATCCACCGGAAAAATACTTTTTTCTTGGCTTTATTTTATTTTTTTAGCATTAACCTAACCAAAAAACCTAATCTAACCTAACCTAACCTAATAGCCCCCAAATACATTTAGGTTAGGTTTTTTGGTTAGGTTAATGCTAAAAAAAAAAAATAGGCCAAAGCCAAGAAAAAAAAAAAATTCCGGTGGATAAAAAGTATATAGCAATGAAGCATAACATGATAGGAACCAAAAACTACCATTACAAATGAGATCCCAGCTGTCCGGGTTGTCTTCAATTTTTACCAAAAACTAACCTCCTAACCCTAATGTATTTGGGGGCTATTAGGTTAATGCTAAAAATTAAAAAAAAATAAAGCCAAGAAAATAATATATTTTCCGGTGGATAAAAAGTATATAGCAATGAAGCATAGAATGATAGGAACCCAAAACTACCATTAGAAATGAGGGTACGATTTTAGTTACTGGACACCTATTTGACAGGTACCACCGAGGATTTAATACCTATTTTTTTCGGTTTCCATGCATCCAACACCAAGCTACACCTTTTTCTGGTCCGGTAATAGTATTGAAAACGATATAATAACTTTTTAAATGTGGTTTTCGACGAGAATAAAACGGCGCGTTTGTGCCGAAAATCGGCGGCGGGAGTCCGTCGTCGCTTCGGATCGTCGCGGTTTGTTTACCCAGGACGCTCGAGGTTACTACGGCCAGCTGTTTTACTTGCCCCCTGCTGGCCACATATATGATGATTATTATAATTCACGGGGGGGGGGGAGGGGGCCCTCGGTAAATCTACAGTTATACTACCCCTCCCCCACTACCTCCCCCCTTCAAAACACGCCTTTTAGCGTGTTTTTGGATGGTTCAGCAGACAAGGAAACTGGGAAAAAAACATATTTTGATAAAAAATTATCACCAACCAGATAAAAGGGTACGATTTTAGTTACTGGACACCTATTTGACAGGTACCGCCAACGATTTAATACATATTTTGTTTCGGTTTCCATGCATCCAACACCAAGCTACACCCTTTTCTGGTGTACGAAACACTAAAAAAGCAATGGGGACACTTAAATAATGATAATATGAGACAAAATATAAAGACAACTCGGTTGCGTTCGTGGAAGTAGCGTCGCTTTGTTTACTTTACGCTCGGAGTGACTTCCCGGTCCCGCCTTGGTTGTCGACTTAAAATGGCTAAGCTTGTTGGGTCAATTTTTTTTATAAAAACTTGCGTTATAGGGCGTGGGATACAGGACAGGGTTGAGGGCAGAGCCCCCCCTCACCCCCCCCCCCCCCCCGCCCCCCCGTGAATTATAATAATCGTCATCTATGTGGCCAGCAGGGGGCAAGTAAAACAGCTGGCCGTCACCTCGAGCGTCCTGGGTAAACAAACCGCGACGATCCGAAGCGACGACGGACTCCCCCCGCCGCCGATTTTTGGCCCAAACGCCCCGTTGTATTCTCATCGAAAACCACATTTAAAAAGTTATTATATCGTTTTCAATACTAATACCAGACCAGAAAAAGGTGTAGCTTGGTGTTGGATGCGTGGAAACCGAAACAAACTATGTATTAAATCGTTGGTGGTACCTGTCAAATAGGTGTCCAGTAACTAAAATCGTACCGATAAAAGTTTTTCAGGTAGGCTAATTTGTTGTTGTTTTTAATTTTTTCTTTGGGTCAATATACAGGAGGCGCTACAATATTGGTAACAAATTAAGCTTAATAGCATGTGATTAAGCGATTTTTCTCAAATTTTTTGATGTAGGTGTCATTCCCAGGAAACTAACATAATACATATTGTATGGATATTTACATTTTAAGGGTTTGTTTTCACTTCTTCTTTTTCGTCTTCTTCTGGGAGACCTCTTTTGCGTGACTGTCAGTCAACAACTGAGACATCTGGTGGCGAATGCAATGAACTATACTGGTGGCGTCGTGGCCAAAGTAATCACCCTACCTAATTCATGCCAAGAGTACTCGAGTTCACTGACACGTGATGTCTATCGACCAATCAGGTGATGCCATGATTTGGAAAACAGGTGGCCCAGGAATCCAGGATATAAGCTGTCAGTTTGACTCTGGCCAGCTTGTGTAGAGGGTGTGAGCCGATCAAAGCTTATTCCACCGTCTTTAAAAACACTGAGGCTGCTTAAGACCTTTTCGCCTTCCAATAAGTGTAAACTGTCCAAAGTGCAATAACCAGTGTTCCAAATACAGCTGACGAGGACAGCTGGTTTTGAAATGCACATACACTTGTTTTACATGGAAAAATTCGAAACAAAAATCCACCAGCTGTTGACCAAGATGAGTGGTGATCGAGCCTCCAGCGGCCAGCCAGGCAGCCCAGTACCTCCTCTGTTCATTAAGGTTAGTTGGTTGGTTGGGACAACATAAAGGAGCCGGACCACAGCTAGCTCGGGAATCTTAATGGGTGATCGCAAAGTAACATAAAGTAAAAGATTTTTTCGCATAGGATTAAACTGGCATTCAAGGGCTAGTTGGTTATACTGATGTTTTGGACCGACAGTTAGCCCATCGATCTTTTTAGGCCTAATAGGTCCGGTAGAGCATAGGCTATACATCATTGCTATGTATGTCATTAAGAGCTGAAATGTATTATAAGGGAGAACAAAAATAAAATAAAATACATAGGCTAGGCCTACTGTAAAACAATAAGTTTTTCAGCCAGTACCCAACCAGCGGGGGTGTGGGGGCGGCAGCCCCCACCAATAATACTAGGTTAGGTTAGGTAAGGTTGTTAGGTTAGGCTAATGTTAACCCCATTCTTACTAGGTTAGGTTAGGTTGGGTTGGGTTGTTAGGTTAGGCTAATGGTAACCCCATTCTTACTAGGTTAGGTTAGGTAAGGTTGTTAGGTTAGGCTAATGTTAACCCCATTCTTACTAGGTTAGGTTAGGTAAGGTTGTTAGGTTAGGCTAATGTTAACCCCATTCTAACTAGGTTAGGTTAGGTAAGGTTGTTAGGTTAGGCTAATGTTAACCCCATTCTTACTAGGTTAGGTTAGGTAAGGTTGCTAGGTTAGGCTAATGTTAACCCCATTCTTACTTCGTTAGGTTAGGCTAATGTTAACCCTATGAAAACCCAAACAAAGATTTTATTAGGGTTACTGTGTAATTTTAATATGAACATTAGTAAAATCCGAGCCAAGTTTCGTCAAAACTTGGCTCGTGTTTTCGAAATGTCGGGTTATATGGGTATGGAAATTTACAAAACCCGAGCCAACATGTTAATAAGATTACTGTGTTATTTTCATTTTTAAATTAGTTAAATCCGAGCCAAGTTTCGTCAAAACTTGGCTCGGGTTTTCAAAAAGTCGGGTTTTATGGGTCTGGAAATTGACAAAACCCGAGCCAATATTTTACCAAGGTTACTGTGTTTTTTTCATTTTTAATTTTTTTAAATCCGAGCCAAGTTTCGTCAAAACTTGGCTCGGGTTTCCAAAAATCAGGTTTTATGGGTCTGTAAATTGAACAAACCCGAGCCAAATTTGGGTTACAAATGTGTATTATCGTGTTCTATAGTGTTCTATACGCTTTTTACCCCTCAGTTTCCCTGATCTTCATAGCCCTCCCCACTATCGGGGGGCGTGTCTTTAGATTGATGGATAATGGGTAAATGCTTAATTCCCATTCAATTTCATCACTAGATTCCACTAAAACACCAAAAAGAAAATCAAAATACCAAAAAATATACCTGAAAAACACGTTGTTGCGTCTCCTGTATATTAACCTTTCTTTGTTAGGCCTATACAGTGTTGTTTAATACCGAGGACCGTCGCATTTTAGTATTTTTAACCTAACCTAACCTAACCTAACCTAACCTAACCTAACCTAACCTAACCTAACCTAACCGAACCGAACCGAAAAGAAACCTGTCTCCGCGACGGTCTAAACTCCCCCTCACGTTCCCTGTTTATGGGTGCGCGACGGTCTAAACCCTGCTCACGTTCCCTGTTTATGGGTTTGCGAAGGTTTGTAATACTTCAATGTATCTATTTCAAGTCAAATATACATTTCCGCGCATCATCAAACCATACTAAGTTTACTAGCCTAGCCTACTAATAATATTAACCCATTAGTACCAACAGAATAGCGACAAAATAGGGGTACTATAACTGTAGATTTATCTTTTGTCCTCCAAGGCTAACACATATATAAACTAACTTTAGTCTATAATATATAGGCCTATAACATTATAACAATAATAAATCCGCGAAAATGGGAAAAATATAAATGTCTTCTACCTGCCTAGCAGCCTAGGCATTATTTTTACCACTGCATAGCTAATTTACCATATATAGTACATATTGCATCATTCAGTCTATCTACAATGACTAGTAAAGCTATAAATCAAGCTAAGAATGACTAGTAAAGCTATAGAACAAGCTAAAATTGCTTAAAATAAAACATAAACAAACTCACCTGTCTTTCAATGGCCGCCCGGCAAATAAGGAAGAATGAGGGTTCAAAGGTTGCCAACTTTGGGCACCAGTTTCCGCTAGATTCGTTTCTAAAGTCGCTAGATATTAAACATTCCATTATTTTATATATAAAATCGATTATTAGACTTCGAATGTTGCTTGAAAATTTACAAAACATTTGATATTAGATATGCTATCAGGATATATGATAAATCTTTGCTAGATATAAATAAACATTGCTAACATATAAAATTATAGATTGACAACACTGTCCGTAGCAACAATCAACTGACGCCGACTTTTGGCGGGAAATTCAAAACTAATTACCGTACATAAGAGTTGGTATAGTCGGTTTATTTTCAGCTGAGGGTAAATTGGCATGTCTTCATCGTGATTAATTGGCTATTACGACGCTTTTGAAGAGAAATATGTTGTTAATTGTGAAAACTTGGCATTTATATGAGACAGACATAGCCTAGTTTCATATTTTGCATTATCAGCTGGAAACAAATAAACTATAGGCCTAGTTATTAAGGTGGGATGGTTGCTTATCCTGGCCCACCTTCATCCTCATGTTTAGCTCCATTAGTTTACAGATTATAAGACGTTCGGCCCATTATTCTAGTTTGACGATCATAAGAACGTTCACCACAATACCACATTTCTTTGTCAGAACAGCTGAACAGAAGCGCCCCGCGGGGGGGGACCCTGCATTGTTTGACCAAATAAACTGTGTATCATAATAATTGTCTTGTAGTTTACAATTAACCTATATTCAAATAATTTTGTGAAAATTAAATAATTGTGTTACCACTGTTTTGGCTACGAAAACTCCAGATGAAGCACAGCCATACATGCGGAGGTGTCCGTAAGCCGCGTGCGTGGCTTACGGACACCTCCGCACGTTGTGGCAGGCAGTATGTACCACTCAGTAGTAGCAGGTTAGTACCGCTCCGCACCCCAGTCGGGTACTGAAGGGTACTAAACAGAGGTCCTTTCTTATACTACCTTCCTTGCAGATTGGACCGCTACGCAATAGTACGGAAGGGTAATAAATACAGCAGTCCTTTATTATACGCTACCTGCCTTGCAGGAACAATAGCAAGAGCTGATCATATTTTATAATTTAGTTACCCAATTAAACTCGTTTTCTTTTAAGTATATTTGAGAAAACTAAAATTTTCTATGGGTAACTAAACAAACCTAAGCAAATAGCCTAACTGTTTTGGTGTTTGGTTGTGTTTAAGATCTGCACGTGGTATCCCAGGTTCGAATCCCGGGAGGATCACATGCTTTCATTAATTTCATTGGGAGATGTTTGGTGATGGGAGTGATATTGATAAATTGGATTAGTAGCCTACATTTGATCGCGTATTTAGAGCAATAAGACTCGTTTTGACAGTTTATTCTGACGGTTGTATAGCTTACACATTGGAACGGTTATGTGGAAGTCAGAAGGTTAATTGAGATAGTCTTTACCCCTTTACTTCACACAGAGCCCTCCTAAACTGTGGCAATATATATACTGTACCGTAATTTAAATGATATGAGGCATGGTACTGTACGAAATTAGGACAGTGGTTTTGGTAACACAGTAGCTTGATGACCACTGTTTTTGGTTGAGGCAGTGCTGTGAACTACATAGGCTAGCCTACTAGCAAGCTTTTATTTATTTTTATTTTATGTAGCCCATGTAGGCTACAGTATGTATATATATATTTATGTTACTGGAATTAAGATATAAATGGACCCCAGTATGATCCCCTCTGTAGTCCTACTGTGTGAGTTTGGAATAAAGCATTATTATTATTATTATTATTATTACTACAGCCAGAATAAACTATCCAAATGCGTCATGAGACTCAAAGGGTTAAACTGCATAAAATTGTCTCATTTCAAAGGTAAAAAGGCATCACAGTACTGAAGGGGTTTATAGACTTGAGCGACTCATTGCAGCATTGTCTTGTCAAATATCGCATGCTCTATAGTAGATTCATTATAGTTGGCCCAAAATCTTGACCACTAATTACCTCTATAACTAAAAAACAACGTGAGTAATCCAGCTTATATTTCTACCATTTAGCAGGGCCAGCCAGGGAATATAGGTGTGGACATGTACAGCCCATTTGCTCTAGCCCTCTTTGCGTTATAAAAGTCACAATTTTTGGCCTACTTAATATGCAGGCAAAATACATACATAAATTTAACTCAATGACTGCAGGCCGTTATATAAACAATACGGTCATCACTGCGGCACTTGTCATATGACAATTGCCAAATTTCTGCCTTGCCCCGACTTCCCATGGAAATTGACTAATTCCTTGAACGTGACGATAGTGCGTTATGTGTGCGATTAGTTTGCTTGAGAACCAGATTAACTTGTTCATGTAATGTACACCCTATGTGGTGGATTGTGTTCTTTTATTTCATAAATTTAATTTTAGTAAGCGTTGTTTCCACATAGCGATTTTGACAAGTTAATTTGACTTTATATTGTCTTTGTCCCAGTTTTGGTTTGTTTAGTTTGCAAGTTTTACATTTTAATTGAACAAGGGCTGGCAGGCAGGCGAGCGAGTATAAGCAGCGAGTAACAGTCCCATCCACCACCCACCATGTCTCAGCCATCACTAGCACTAGTGGCAATGAGAAACATCTCTAGCTCCCTTTCGGACTTGGGGATAGCAAAAACCGCTGAAAATCACGATTTTTTACCGATCAAGCGTCACCTTTGCAATATTGTTGCACGACAACCAGTAGTCATACAGACATGATTCAGGTGTCATTGGACAGGTCTATTCCTTTACTTTCAGATATAAAGCATTGAAATACGTTCTAGCTCTTGTTTATACATGAAAATGTACAGGGAATGAAGGTTACTTTTAGTCCAAAACCCCCGTATGGTAGCCTACAGTGCAAACCAAGCAATTATCATATGACAAGTGCCGCACCCAAGGTGTTAAAACGAATGGCATCAGTTAGAATTCTCTAAGATTTATAGTTTGGGCTACAGAGGACTTTTAAAGTCCAAAAAACGGTCCCATGGGCCCTCCAGGAAGGCCAAGTCAAAATCGAAATCCTAAACTAATGGTCCAATTTTAATTGTTTACGCCATTCGATTCAGCTTGTCAAAGTGTACTTATGCTATAAATTTAAACAAATCCGTACATAAATAACTCGTCTATGGTTTTTAAACTTTAAAATAGGCCTATTGGGCCTAAAAATTGGTCAAAATTAAAAATATAATTACACCATTGAAACCGCAACGGCGAGACGAATCCAAATATGTAATCATATTGACAAGTCAAAATTCGACAAAACTCCGATTTGCCCAAGGTTTTTTGACCAAAATATTTTCGATTCTGGGCGAATGGCTGGGCGAAAATAAAATCTACGACCATGTCTAGAAGCAGCTCGGCGAGAAAAAACGAATGGGACCAGTTAGAATTATCTGGGACTTATAGTTTGGGCTACAGAGGACTTTTAAAGTCCAAAAAACGGTCCCCTGGGCCCGGAAGAACAAGTCAAAATCGAAATGCTAAACTAATGGCCCGATTTTAATTCAGTTTGCGCCATTCGATTCAGCTTGCCAAAGTGTACTTATGGTATAAATTTAAATAAAATCCGTACATAAATAACTCTTCTATGGAGTTTTTAATCTTTAAAATAGGCCTATAGCCTATTGAGCCTAAAAATTTGTCAAAATTTAAAAATAATTACACCATTGAAACCGCAACGGCGAGACGAATCCAAATATGTAATAATATTGACAAGTCAAAATTCGACCAAAATCACCCAAGGTTTTTGGAAACAAATATTTTCGATTCTGGGCGAATGGCTGCATGATGGGCGAAAATGAAATCTACGATCATGTCTAGAAGCAGCTCGGCGAGAAAAAACGAATGGCACCAGTTAGAATTCTCTAGGACTTATAGTTTGGGCTACAGAGGGCTTTTAAAGTTAAAAAAAACACAAAAAAAAACCAAAAAAAAAAACGGTTCCCTGGTCCCTGGCCAAGTCAAAATCGAAATCCTAAACTTAATTAACTCATACTCACAGATGTCTTCTGGAAGAGGCTTAGGCCCTATGCCTGTAATTCCAGCTCTATATTCTCGTTGTTACTCTGATGCTGGCTCTGCGTGGTGGTGATTTGTGCTAGATAGTTAGCCGATACCTCTCCTCCAAAGTAGACTGGAGGCGTTTTTGTCATGGCCATCCTTTAGCGGGGATTTCCCAGGGGGAAACAAGGCGTCTAAGATGATTATTATATCAGATATAATGTATTTGAGTATATAGACTCTAAAGAGAGGGTATTGATACCAAATTTAGATAATAAGGCAGGCAAAGGTTAGCCGATTTCTGGTAGGCCTAATAATTAGGCTACCCTCCCGTACTAGACTGGGGTGCGGAGCGGTACTAACCTGCTATTACTGAAAGGTAGGCAGCCATACTTGCAGATTGGTCCGTAAGCCCGTATAAAGAAAGGACTGATGTATTTAGTACCCTCCCGTACTAGACAGCCGTGCGGTGAGGTACTAACCTGCTTCTACGGAGCGTACATACATGCGGATTAGTCCAGCACCCTCCCCTCCTAAGGTAAACAAACAAGATGGCGAAGATGACGACTGCTACCAAAACAGTGTGACTACCAGCTGGTATGGACGACTGGGGCCTCGTAGGATGATGGTAGCCACTTTGCTGCTCTATCATGAGGGAGAAGAGCCAAGAGAAAACCATGATCACGGCCAAAATAATGCGGTTCTTACGTAATAAGGTGTTCCTGACGGTGCTGGTGCTAGTGGCTCTGGTCTATTGTGTCCTCACGCTATGGTCTGATGTGGGTATTATACCACTTGGGTAGAGGGCGCCACTCTTTGAAAGCTAGGGTAGGAGAGGTTAGGCTAGGCTCAGCTGCCTATATATTCATAGGCTAATCTATTTAGCCATCCTCTCCTAAGCTATCTTTCAAGGGTGTTGACCTCTTTAGGTTTACCACCACCACTTTTATACATTAATTATAATTGTGTACTAGCCTAGGCTATATATAATTATAGGCAATTAGCCTAGGTTACATGCTGTATTTTTTTAGTCTGATGGGAGTTTCAGTTTGAACTCGGGATGGATGTAGGATAGGTACCGGGTGTAGGGTGTACCACTACCGACATACAACATAAATCATCTAGGCCTAGCCTAAATACTTATAATAAAATAAATAATTATAAATCTATAATACTAGGTTAGGTTGTTTGGTTAGGGTAATGTATTTTTGTATCCAAAGGCAGTCAACATAGACGGGAACATGATGGTGAGCGTCCTCGTAGTGTAAACAAGACGGGCGGTAGCCTACACCCGGTAACTACATTCTTGCCTTGAACTCTAAATAGGCCTAGGCCTATTACTAGCTAGGACCTAGCATTTAGGCCCATCATTTTTTGTTTAACATGTTAGATAGGCCTAAATAGATTGCCCTAGTGATGTATTTTTAATGTCTCCAAGATTGTACACATAGTCTAGCTTTCTTTCAAGTATCGGTAGGCCTTGGCTATAGCCAGGGTGTTAAACCGGAGCAATTTTGTTTGAAGACTAATGAATTTGAGAAGGAAAATTGACATAGGGCTAGCCTAGCCTAGTCAATATAGCATTGGCTGCTGATCAAAGGGTCAACGGATCGAGGCCGCACTAAAAAAATATTGTTGTTGGTAGATATCAAGCCCGGGTAATTTGACATAGCGGTTTGTGACTCTGTGACAAATGCCTAATTTTCATGGCCACCCCTAATTTCTCAGGAATTACGGCATCTGGCAAAAAATAAAAAATAAATAAATAAAAAAATCGACAAGGATGTAGTATCCGGGTGTACCACCCGCCGTGTTTACACTAGGCTGCGCGGACACTCGCGATCATGTTCCCGTCACCCCGAATCCCGTCTATTTTGACTGCCGAGGGATACAATATTAGATTGAGCTTTGCCCCCTCTCCCCCCCTCATGGCTTATTGTCCTTATCATATATATTGCCAGCAGGGGGCAAATAACAGAAAAAATAGTCTTCAAAATAGACGGGAACTTAACCGCAAGCGATCGATCTATGTAAACATGGCGAGGCCGAAAGTGTAAATAATATGTCACCAGTATGATATAGATATTTTTTCCAATGACATCTCACATGATTTTATATACCAGTTATATAGAACTTAGGCCTATGCAATACGGTACCTTTTATGAGTAGCCTATGTAGATTTTATATTAATACAATACCGGTACTTAAAATGTAAAACATTTCATTACAGATACCTATTATGAGATGATGATACTGGGACCGTGTTGGTAATGGATATAAATATTTATAATCATTTCGCTCGAAAGGTCTGCTTGAATAAACATTTGTTCGAAAGGTTCAGTTACCAATCCCTTACTTCCTGCCTATGTTACAGAAGGGAAGTGAGAGTGGTGAGGAGGAAGGTGAGGGCCAAAACCGGGTAGAGTTCCACTGGGGTCCGGACTTGGTGAACGACTCGGTCCACACCCGGGTCACCACTTGTCGCAATTCAGTCCAGGGGAAAGTCCTGCTTGCCGACGATCAGGGTACGTTACATGAAATTTGGGATCTTTGTCATATGAATATTGCCTTCTGTACTGGGCTGAGAGAGGGAAAGAAAGAAGGATAACCATTGCATATTGTCAATCTTATTGTTTTATAAAGGAACTACAGGTCTGTGCTATTCAATTTGTACAGTATTGCACAAGTAAGTAAGCATAAAGATAACTGCTGGTGTAAACAAAAATTATTCATGAAAAATGCTACTGTATATAGCCTAGAAAGTTTTGGCCACCCCTTCGCGGATCACAGCATCAGGCAATAAATAAATAGAAAAATAGTTAATATCTTGCGATATAAACCAAGTTACTAATACAAGTGTGTATTTGTTTCGGTATTCAGGTTATGTATGTCATCGAGTGGATCGTTTGAGTACTGGTTGTTGTAACGTTGCTGTGGAGACTACACGACACTATGCTTGCGACACTTGTAATGCTCACGGCTGTTGTGCCATTTATGAATATTGTGTGTCCTGTTGTCTTCATCCAGATAAGGTACGTTTAGAATTTGTAATTTTATTTCTTTATTCAATTATGTTATTTTGTAATCACCATAGCCTTTATACTGTTATGAAGGTAAATATATTAGTTGTCATTCCTGCCACGCTATAGCTTCATTGCATGTATCAATATACATATTTAATAGCCTCTTGAGTTTACTATTACAGTTCGGGGCTGTTCGGCCAGGCAGCTTAGGGAACAACAACAACAACTATTACAACTATTGCGTATGGAATACGCAAGCCCAGCCTGGGCTTCTAACCTAGCTGAAACACATCATAAGACCTTACAGACTATTCAAAACAAAGCCCTGAAGATCATTACAGGCTGCACAGCTACTGCACCCACAGATCACCTACATCAAGAAACCAAAATCCTCAAAGTCAAAGACCATCTGGACATGAGAGGCACTCAATTCCTGGCAGCAGCCTCCACGAACCAAGACCACCCACTAAACTACATGGCAACACACCCACAGACACCAAGAAATATCAAAACAACACCCAGCACACGGTATCACACACAATTATTGTCCTCTCTCCCTCCCTGCCCACCCCGAACCAACTTCCAGAAGCACATCCATACTCATATCTCTCACCGATCCATCCACTCACTCACAGACAACACACAGCTGCATGCACGACCTCCCGAAATCCATCCTTCCGAATCCTCCCTTCCTCGCGAGGACAGAGTCCACCTGGCCAGGCTGAGATGCGGACACCATCCAGCTCTCCTGAGCTATCAGAAGAGACTGGATGACTCCGTTGTCGACGCCTGCCCGGGATGTAACACAGCACCCCATACCATTAAACACATCATAGAAGACTGCATTTCACACAACCACTTACGCCAACAACACAATCTACACTCAATGAGAGCTCTGTGGGAAAGCCCGATCGTGGCCATGGCCTTTCTCAGGGACTCGGGGCTGTTCGGCCAGGCAGCTTAGGGAACAACAACAACAACAACAACTATTACAGTAAAATGCTTAGTTTATACACTTAACAAAAAATGTGAGTGCCTAAACAATTTAAGTTCTAGTTATCATTGTTGCAATGTTGATTCAGATTTAGTACATTTCTCTATCTTGTATCTTTTTATTTTCAGAAATCGCTGTTGAAGAAGGTATTAGGGGAGATAAGTGAATGGAGTCCCCTGTACGCCTCCGTGTCTGACCACTTTGAGCTGTGTCTGGTAAAATGTCGGACCTCCAGCCAGTCGGTCCAGCACGAGACTCTGTACATCGACCCTAAAGCCAAACACTGCTATAGTCTGAGGCCGCCGCTACTCTCCAATAATGAAACGTGAAAGTGGTTGGCCACAATGGATGACCTCCCAGCATATCCCATCCTGACTAAGCAACACACCATTCTCATTCATACCTTAAGGCTTGTATATGCTCATCTTAACTTGATTCAACGCATCCCCAAATCACTTCCACTGTATATAGAACTGTCTACTAAAACCCCATCCTTTGACACAGCAACCTTTATTCACTCCTACCTGACTAGTCAAACTTTTCTATGAGATGGGTCATATTCCTATCTGTCCTGTTTCCATATGAGGATGCCCTCTCACAAGCAGGCGCCCCTTGTCACCATTCTCGGTAAAATAATGAGTACATTACAGATCTTTTTTATGGGTTAACATAGCATGATGAATCTAGAAATTGTAACCCTTAGCCAATTCAGTGAGGGTTGAAGCAGATAGGCTGTAAAGTTCCACACCTATATACTGGTTGACTCTTCCCATATGGTAGAAATATCAACTTGATTGCTAAACTCCTTTTTGAGTTATGAGAGATTGGGGATGGAATTTCTAGACTCGTCATAATGAATAGAGTATAGTCAAATTTATTCAGCTCTAGAAAGGCTTCTTGTAGTCAAGGGTAATGTTTTCTTTTGCCTAGTATTCAGACTTGACCTCATCCTAACAATATTCAGCACCTATAATACTTTTCTTCATTATCCTCCTTTATGTTTGCAAATTCCATAATAATATAACTCATCAAACTCAAGTAGATTCTATTCGCTAATCCCAAAATAGCATTGTATGCCGGTATTTAATCTCATTGTTTTAATTTACTATGCAGTTGTTTTCTAGATTATAGTACTTCTCTTATATAAGTTATACATTATCTTTATGTAATCCTATTAAGATAAGCCTAATATATCCTATCATAAGTAACTAGTCTGTCCTGTCCTACTCTTGAATTACCGGGTTTTATTATTGAAGTAATCAGTTATATGGTGTTTATTTTGCAAGTTTTACATTATAATTAACACAATGTGCCCAGTCATAGCCCTATATAACAATTATCATCACATAACCAAACCCTATGATAGCCAAATCTAGTATTAGCCAAGACTTTAACCACTTCAGTACGGGGGATGCCATTAGTCTTATAATATGGGACTATTATTTGACAAATTTATGCATGTTTGGAAGGACGTCTAGTAATCAAAGAGGTCTATTATATCTCCCTTAATTCGTTGACTATATTAAATCCTTCCTAAATAGGGGATAATCGTCTAATGATAACCAGGGTATAAAGAAAAATAACCACCCGTACTGAAAGGGTTAATCTAATCTGTTCTCATCTGCAGATACCACATAATCCTTTATCAGACATGTAATTGGATTCTTCAATATATTTATATTTTTTAATTAATATGATTTTAATGGTTAGTAAATGTAAAACAAACTTTTGTTTGTTGCACAGTGCAATCTTTTTATGTAGAATTATGAGACCAAGATTACGATGGCCAGTTAAGGAAACTTGCTCTACAATTTAATTTGAAGATCAATGCAAAGAAATAGTTTAATTGAACCAATTTTAGACCGAGGAGAAGTACTGGGGACCGATGCATTTCTCTAGAATTCCATTTGAACATTTAGGATCATTGTAAATACTGTAACAAATATTAATGTAAATATTCTTTGAAGGTATTACACCAAAGTAATCTCTAGTGATTGTAAATCCAGGGAGAAAAAAGTTATGGAAGTAATTTAAGAAATGCTGATGATCCCAAGATTACCATGCTTATACTTTTGTGGGTAGAAATTTTGGAATTGGCATCTTAGTGGTGCAAAACTTAGCCATTTTATAAATATTTCCATGTTATATGAAGAACCTGTTGGATTGGCAAAGGCATCTAGGTGTCTCATGTTGTAAGTTAATAGTGATATAAGTATCCGCTTCCGGTATTATCATAAGCCAACCGTTTATTTTAGCAGGTGATTGTGTATACCGGTACCTTTTTGTAGTTAAAAGTGAGAGATTGCAGCAGTAAATGGATTGAGAAATGCACCTGAACCCCATGTTGGGTACCGGTACAGCTGTTGGTTATTATGATCTCTTGTTCTTTCCATTTTTTGGTTTTTGGTTTTTTTATCTAACGAGAGTTTAATTTTGTAATAGACTCCAGATTTTGACAATTGGTTGTATCACTGACATATTAAGTTGTTATTCTGTTGGATTGCATACCAAGTAATTTTATATTACTGGTAAAAAAAAACTTTCAGTATGATGGCGTCATTCTAATCTGGCTAATATTAGACAATTTTATTCAGCTTAGGAAGGAGCTCTTGAGAATTGAAGGGGTAAAAATCTATTTACATTTATCCTGAATCCCATAGGTACTTCTTTAAGTGAATACAATTATCAATATGTGTGACCTGTGGTGGTTTGGTTAGCCCGCTTGGCTCACAACCAAGAAGACCAGGGTTTGATTCCCGGGCAGTCTCCTAACACCCTATGCCTAGTAGTAGTAAATAGGAAGGAAGATCACTTCTATCAGCCTATTGGACAGAAGCCCTAATAAGGCCAGTAGTAAATAGGAACCTAGAGTAAGCGGACATCTGTGACAGTCCATCTGGGGTAATTTTTTTTTTTTTTTTTATTATTATTGAAACCCTCTTGTTGAATGAGCATTTGATAAAAAAAATAGCCAGAGTGTTTATTACTTAAGCTGGAATAAGAGTTCAAAAAATAGCCAGAATGCTTACTACTACTAAAGTTAGAAAAAGAAGAAGAAACATCATCATGCTGAAGGGATGTGGTCGGTTGAAATGCTTGTAAAGTTTAAATGACTGGATTGCTTATAAAGTAGTTTATAAGGGCAAATCAAAGCTAAGCTGCTAATAACATTGCTTGCAGAGTAGATTTTTAAGTCATTTGATTTTAGCTGTTTTTAGATTAGTTTTTAGATTAAGTTTTTGAATTGGTTGGCATGAAAATTAGTGATTGGCTTGATTGCTGGAGTAGAGACTAGATTAAGTGTTGGTATTGCTTTTCATGGTTTTAAGATTATGGTCATAAATAATATTGATTGTTTTTTTAAGAGAAAGAAAGTGGTTGGTTTAATGCAGTTGATTGATTTAATTAACTGCAGAAAGCATATGAAAGCAACTCAATAATTTGCATAAGATTGGAGTATTGTGGTTGGGAGTACTTTATATATGTTATAGATTTTAACACATACATAACGCATATATATATGTACTGTATACATATACTGTATCTACATCCATTTATATATATCCTTTTTTCATTGGCTCGTATTCATAAGAATGTCATGATGTCTTTCATATTGTACAGCATAGGAGATATTTTTAAACAGCGCACAATTTTATTAATAAAAGTTTGTTTTTTATTAGATATTGTACCAGCATATCTGGCCCATATGGTGTACTGTAGCTAATGTCAATACTGTAATATTAAAGTCGCCACAGCATGTAAGTTACCACCTGTCCTATGAATTACCATAACCAAGTCTACCATCCTAATATTAATCAATCAAATGTTGCTGCACTCACCCTCCAACTCTACTGTCATAGGTCTCCTTGGGCTAAACCAGTGTCACGAGCACTTTTTCCGTCAATTTTTATGAGCAATTGTTGTCTGGCAGTTTTAAAATCTCAGTTATATTTGAATTCAGCTATCTAACATAATCTACCTTCGATATAGTTCCCGATTTCAATGCGAAAGAGGCTAAAAATGTAAAGTTGGCTGGTGAAAAAATATGAATCGAGCTGTGGTCATACCATTGGAGACAAATAAGTAGCGTAATTTATGAAAATAGATGGACAATTTATAAGGCAGGCAGCAACTTTAATGCAGTGTTGACTCTTAGTGTTGGTGACATTAGTAGTGTACTTGTAGTTCTTGGTATGTATCACCTGTGAAAGAGTGAGTGTTATGATAATGTTACATGGGCTTCAGCAGTCTTCTCAGTGTATGTAGCAAGTCAATAAATGATAACTGTTTTTGACCTGTTGTTTAATTTGACCATATTGAAGAACTTTCAGTAACCAAAGAATAGACAAATGCCGACATCTTGTGCTGTTGTTATAAATCACTATTGGCCCTTTCAATCAGATGTCACCAGTTAAACTCGTCTTTACTTCTTTGATACCTAGAGGTGCTTCCTGCGCCCAATAGACTAGTTTGCAGGCAACTAGGATAAAACAAAATTAGAGTCATATGATTTAAAGGATTAATCCCTTGTCGGCTTGGTCACAAGAGAGCAGGTACAAATCCCTACCTCGGCAAGAGAAAACTAAGATTGCGGTTTGGTCAACTACTTGGTAGCTACCGGAAAATATACACCGATTCCACTACTCTCAAAAATTGAAATATAGTGGGCCCTCAACCAACATATGATGCCCAGTAATTATAATGTAAACCATGTAAATTAACAAACCAAAACTGGGACGACACAAGATACAGATTCTCAAGAACATGGCAGGACACCTACTTTTCAAAGTTTTGAAAATTATCCTTTGCAAAACAGTTTCCTATATTATTGACAAATTTATTTTGTCAAAAACTCACCTTTGGGCTGGTCTGGTCACAACAAGAGTGAAGAACTTTCTTCCTCCAATAACTTACTGTGTTGGATCATTATTATTACTATTATTCTTAATATTATTATTGAGAGGAAGACCTCAGAGGAGATGGTGTGAAAAAAGTGTTGGAAGATACAGAAATGATTGAAGAACAGTCAAGAGAAGTGGAGATGAATAGGAATGAGTGGAGAATGCTTGTGAATAGATGAGTGATAATGCGGTTGTACGGAGTGGGGGTTGGGTGTCAGTTGGACTAGATAATAGTCAGTCAGGCGTCTGGCCAGGGGAACAGGTGTATATATATTATGAAGGGTCCTGCCTGGAAATAATAAGGTGTAGTTCAGCTGCGTGTCTGCCTGCTGAGCCCAGAACCTTTCTGGGACCTGGGAATATTTTGCTGGGGACCCCATCATGGTCCTTGCTCTCTGGGTCTTCTCGTGTGTGTTTTTTATTTTTGTGTTGTGTTGTGTTGTCCCTGTTCGGGCTCTGTCTCGAGTCGGCCACCCCCAGCTATGGGGTATGTGCCTGAGTATATACATACATGATTAAGTTAAGTTGAAAACACCTCTCTCCTTCCATAAAGTGGGTATATCTCCATACCCTTCAAAAGTATAGGGATATTTTGGAGTTTTGGATTAAGGTTCTTTTTGATTGGGATTTCCAGTGAAATATCTTCTTGAGCAGTAATACTAAGGTTGGACGCTACTTGATATTGGAATAAAGTGATAACATTGAAATAGTTCAGATCACCTTTGAAAATTAAGTACAGTCAACCCTCGAATGTGCGGACTAATAGGGGGGGACCCATGTCCACACAATGAAAAAGTCTGTACATGGGAAATAGAGTAAATAGGCCTAGGCTATACAATGTTTTCTAACCCTAACCCATCCTAAGGACGTTGTTGAGATCCGGGCGATATGGCCGAAAAACTTATTTAACTCCTTGCGACATATATGACGCGATCGCGTCATATGGAACTTATGACCAAAAACTCATATGACGCGATTGCGTCATATGGACTTATCTACATGCCTCTCCAATAAGTCCAAATGACGCTCTAGCGTCATATGGAGCTCAGTAAGTCCGGTAAGTTAGATGAAGATCTGTCGGTTGGTGGCAACCCCAGGTTCCTCCGACAATTCTAACGGCCAGCAGTGTGGTTTTGACAGTTGTGTGGTGCAGTGGCAATGATACCGGGCGCCCGCCTCCATGGACTTACTGCAACATAATATGTCTGAAGGAGTTAATAGGCTACCCTTATCTTTGTTATTTTAACAGCTAAAAAATTCCCACACATCTCTAAACATACTGCAGTTTCCAATCTGTAGACTGGCATTGAGTAGAGCTCTCTAAGTCAACTGGTTCAGTTGTGATGACGATTTCCGTGGAGAGTTTCGAGGCGATGTTAGCAATATGGTGACACGGGCAGGCAATTTCCCGCCGAAATCGTCGAAATACGATAATGTAACCATAAATACTATACTATATATCTCTTATATACTGTACTTACCTTAATTCTTTATAATATTTCATAATAAACTTATATAAAACGAGTTATAAGTTCAAATTAAAAATCAGTGTACCGGTACCTACCGAAACACGCGTGTGTTATTGTTATGTCGGTTTGTGTGTGTGTGTGTGTGTGTTCTTTTCTTGTGTGGCTATGTCGGCCGTATCAGTAGGGAGTCTAAAAACCTGAGTTATTTATGTAGGCAACAAAATGTTATTATAATTATACTCTATGGACTTGAATTTAATTTTACCAAATAATATTTATAATGGTAGGCTAAAAGCCAAACAAAAAATCCATTAAACTTTGTTATTGTGTTTTCTGCTAAAACAAATTTAGTGTTGAAAACACTAAATATTATTTGGTAAAATTAAATTAAATTCCATAGAGTATAGGCCTAATTATAATAATATTTCGTTGCCTACATAAATAACTCAGGTTTTTAGGCCCCTACTGATACGGCCGACATAGCCACACAAGAAAAGAACACACACACACACACAAACCGACATAACAATAACACACGCGTGTTTCGGTAGGTACCGGTACACTGATTTTTCATTTGAACTTATAACTCGTTTTATATAAGTTTATTATGAAATATTATAAAGAATTAAGGTAAGTTTATAAGAGATATATAGTATTTATGGTTACATTATCGTATTTCGACGATTTCAGCGGGAAATTGCCTGCCCGTGTCACCGCCCGACCCGCCAAATACCGGACTCTTAAATTAACGGTCTTTTGGGGACTTGTCCGAATCGGCTTTTGGGACCGCACAAACCGAAGTCCGGTCAACTGGGGTCCACCCATACGAGGGTCGACTGTACATATGTAAAATATTAGAGTACATATTATAATACAGACAATGGACTAAACTTCTATGTTAGATTAAGTAGAACAGATTAACCAGACTTCTATGCTATAAATATAAACAAAACATTGAGATTCACCTTTATTTAAAAATATTCTTTGGGTTTTCTGGTGAAAATGTATAAGAATATATCTACAATAATATAAAATATACACAATATTAATAAACTGTACAAGGCTCATTTTTGCAATGTGATAATTACGAATCAATTGCGAACAACACCTGAGAATATTAGCATACAACTGACTCATATTTCTCACCACCACCTTCATAAAGAGTTTATAATGTAAAACTTGCAAAATAAACAAACCAAAACTTGGACAAACACAGTAAAAAAATAACAAGTGCAAATAACAGCTTTAGTTAATACTTGAAACAATTGGACAGAACTTCCATAAAACATTTGATAGACATGTGATATCTGGTTTCAGGTACTGTACCTGCAATGGGTATCAAAGATAGCCTGTTTGTCTATTATAATCTTGATTAGAAACTAACTTCAAGATGATAATGCATTTACTTTAGTGCCGTCTTAAATTAATTTTATTCTATCTACCACCAGACAATTTTATTCAGCTATGAAAAACATTAACATCTGATTACGAGGCCTGTCTTGAAGTGAGTAAAATTGCTATGGGGTAGCTAATATAATATTGAATTGATCCTACATCTTCCAGTTGGCTCTCAATTTTCCATCCCATTTTGGCTGAATTTTGCCTTTACTTATCCTATTTATGTCCAATTATAATAATCTACCCATGTCAAATTGTTACAAAAGTAACAATTTGGCCTGTTACGCTGACAATAGTATTTTTTTTTATTTAAATTATAATGTAAAACTTGCAAAATAAACAAACCAAAACTGGGATGACACAAGATAAACGCAAAATAACCAATCAAAATCGCTATGTAGAAATAACGCTTAATAAAATGAAAAATTTAAATTAAAATGTAAACCTTGCAAACCAAATACCAAACCAAAAAAATAAAAGAACACAATCCACCACATAAGGTGTACATCACTACATGAGCAAGTCAATTTGGTTCCAACCCTGGTGGCTATTGACAAGCTACTGAAAAACATGCCTGTGTGATGCAGTCTTTAATGCGTTATTCTCTTAAAGTTAAGCAATATCTCGCCTAAATTATAATTACTGTTGAATTTTAGAGCTTACCTGTAGCCTACCTGGTGGTCATAAATAATAAAATGTACAGTACGGTCACGCTAATAAGTCATGTCCCAGCTGTCATTACGTTTGGCTTGCTCTGTGCTGTATTAATGTCTGTCAGATGTTGAATAGGATGGGTAAGTGTAGGAACATGTTTGTATATTTCACTCGATATGAAGAAATGAAGCTTAGATATTGCCGATACCAATTATTTATCAAAACATAATTGGTGCCGAGACATCATTTATTAGTGCAACTGTACATAAAATAATAATAACCCTATTCTGAGCCACACTCCTTCAGCTTGACTCCCAGACAGGTGGGACAACAATAGAAGGATACTGACTATATTATATTGAAATTTTATCTTATGTTATAAAAATCATGTTAATAAAATAGTGTTATACTAAGCTATGAATTCTATACACTGTACATTTCAAGCAAAACAAATTCTAGTCTAAGTCATAAAAAGTTTGAGTATATAAATTTGTACATGGTTAATATGCCACACAACAAAACATTCACACGTTATTAGATTCAGTCAACACTCTATTCATCTCTCTCTTGACTATTGTGATTTTTAGGATAGGTATCAACATTAATGCTTAGTACATATACTACTGTTAAATGTGTATACTTTCAAGCAATTTTCTTTAGCTTAAGGCACACTTTTTGAAGTCCAGGGACTATTAACCATAATTTTGTACTCTTTGATTTCAAAAGCTTCCTTTTATTAAAAATATATATTACATCAACTGACTACATACAGCAAAACTAGTTATAAAATAACAAGTGCTTAAAAGACTTTAGGGGAGTGAGACTGAAATAAGAACAGATACAATATGTGACATTACACAGTCAATAGAACATGCAAAATACAGAGTAGTTGAAGACACAAATATACACAGTCAATTGGTCTGATAAAGTAATGTCTGTTTGGCTCAGTTGGTTGATGTACTGTAGTGTTTCTATCTTCAGCTCTTTTTACACTATCTGGTGTAGGGTGGGTCTTTTTGGACCAGACCTGTTTTACTCCATTAGTTGGAGATTTTAAGAAGTTTCACCTAATTATTGCGGCGATTATAAGACACTTCACCCCATTCAGGTCTCGATTTATTATAAGTGAGCGATAGCAAGCATGTAATTTAGGCAAAAAAAGCTATTTGTCAAGACATCTTTTTGGATTTTGGATCTGGATTTCTACTGGACATAATTAGCATGAAGGAAAGGGGCAAGGGGGGGTTGACTTTTTTTTAGTTTGAAAGGTGTCTGGGGAGGCATTATTTTTAGTCTAGGGGGAAAACTATAAAAGTATAAATACATAGCTTGGCATCAATCAAAACTCAATAATAATGAAACAAATTATACTAACCCAGAAGACATCGCACCCGATATTGATAAGCCCAACCTGACAAGGGTTCAAGACTTGCTGTTCCATTTAGTGTTTGAAAAATTGCCCCTCACAATCCAATGGTTGTTACACATGAAGCTTGAAAATATTACTGAAAGAATATTATTGTCATTGGTGATGTTGTGCCAAATATGACATTAAAGTATGTCTTCCATAAGCAGGATGAGAAAGGCTCTTCATTAATTCATAACCATATTATGAATAAAGAGGGCCAATTCATTTTTAATTCCTTTCTCAAGACATAAACAACTTTGGAGCATACATATGAATGCTTAGTTTTCTATCTATCCCATTACAACACAAATTTACCACCAACAAAAGTAAATCCATTAAATGGGTAAAATTGACAAACCAAAGGTCAAAATTGCAGTCTCAATTTTCAATACTTCATTTAATTACAGAATTAAAAATCATTACTTGTAGATCCATAGAAAATATATGTTGGATAGATGAATGATGAGGAAAATTCTTCAAAGAAAAAAAACATATACAGTAAAAATAAATTTCTCTACGCCCTCTCCAAGCCAGAGCCATTAAGCTACTATATAGCTGACTCAACTGGTTTGAAAGTTGTGGTTAATTCATGAGCCAAACCTTTCAGATCCCTCTTGCGTCCTGCCCTGCGAATGATCTTAACACATTCTGGACTGAGACCATTGTTATTTAAAACATTTTTAGCCAGAACATCAAGACTCTCTGGTTCTGTGTTATACGGCTGTGAGTCAGTTTCCATAGCAAGTTCGTCTTTAGTGATGAGATTGGTGTATTTGTTTCTCGAGTCTGCTGATTTGACGCTCTGTAAATCTGATTCTTCTGTGCTGTCACTTGCATTGTCCATTAAACAGTCGCTCTCCATTGCCTCATCCTCATCATCAATGGGACTTTCTTTGTCAGGAATTACATTTTGTATTTTGCCTTGTGTTAGCTGTAGTGGGGTTAATTTCATGCCATTACTAACATTTTCCTGACTCTTACTTCCATTGGCTAGCCTACCAATAGTAAACACAGGGAATTTATTATTGCTCGTGCCTGACGTGAGCACCATGTGATCACCGTTGATATTCTGACTGGCTACAGTTATTGGTTTGGGTCCAGTGTTGGTACAGCTCTTACTCCGGGCACGTCGGATGGTTGCAAGATTGTCGTTAGATTCACCAGAACCCGATCGCCACAGCTGTTCTCCCGCTCGTCGGACAGTTACAGGATTATCATTTGGTTCACTAGACCCCAATCGACGTAGCTTGTCACTTAGGACAGTAGCAGGATTGTCATTTACTTCAGTAGGTCCCATCCGCCGCACTGTGTCACATCGTACAGTTGTAGGATTATCAGTCATTTCGCTAGACCCTGATCGCCACAACCGTTCCCCCACCGCCGAGTTGATCTCTCTGGTGTTACTTGAGACTGGTGGGCGACCGGTACTGCCAGTGGTGTTGCTTCTCTCCCTCATGTTTTGGCCCGACCCGTGTCTTGTCCTGAAGCTGACTGGGGGCGACCGTGGCAGCAACTGGGGCACTGCATACACTGATTCAGGTTTATTTTTCTGAAAGATAAGATGCTTTAAATATGAGAGGAATATGTTTGAAGTTCGAGAAAGTAGGTATTTGTATTATTATTATTATTATTATTATTATTATTATTATTATTAATAACTTTATAACTGTAGGCCTATTTACTTAAGCTTTTATTAATTTTGTCTGACAACACACTAATAGATCATAAAAAAGGTACTAAATATGAAATGGCAAGTTATAAAACAAGCACTTGCCTCTAATACTGTAATACAATTACTGTACTGTTTTGACATACAGTATTCTAAATAACAAGTACACAAATATATACAGAACTTAAAACATTTTACTACCTGTTGGCGTACAGATAATGGAGTATATGGTCGATGGGTTGAAGCAGATCTAGTGACGGAAACACTTGCTTCCTTTTGTCTCACATCCGCTGTTGGAATTCTGGGGAATAAGAAATATATGGGAAACTTGAGTCTCTATGTTTATATTTATTCAAATTGCTTAAGTATAATCGGAATGAGTTGTGTTACTGGGCGTACATCGCATAAACACGTGAGTTGATGTCAAACAGCGGGGTGTGGGGGCGGCAGCCCCCACCCATAATACTAGGATAGGTTAGGTTAGGTTGTTAGGTTAGGCTGATGTCATTTCAAAGGGGTATTGCCTACTAAACAGTAGGATATACCCGGTCAGAGGTAGGTGATACGCCCGATAACGCAACTCTTGCCGTATAATCTAAGACTACAGTACCGGTACCTAGTTATATATACATACATACAGTACAATGGTTTAGCGTCATTTTTCCATTACATGCATTGTAACGGCTCAGACGGGGTTGCCTTTCAGTAGTTGGAGTGTACTGTAGTACAATAAAGTCCCACCACAGCACTGCCCCACCAAGTCATCACTGTGGTTGATGTTGGTATAGTGCTAACCATGCCTCAGCAAGACTCAACAGAGTCCCCCTGCTGCACTTGCACCTGCAGTATCTGCAACCACACCAGCCTTAACAGTGTTACAAAAAGACACCACCATAACAAGACTCTACTGTACATTATGCAATTTGAACTATAGAACAATAAAGTCCTGCCCCAACACTGCTCCAATATGCAAACACTGTTACCGACACAGGTGTGGTGCAAAACAACGCCCAAGTAAGACTCAGTCCCCTGTGGCACCTATCCGCACCCCACCAGCCTCGGCAGTGCCATACAAAGACAGTGCCAAGATAAAGACTTTATTGCATAGTAATGGCTGTTGGTCCACAAGTCTATCGCCATCCCCCCTATTAGTCGCCTTGTACGACAGGCAGTAGGATGCGTGAGGCATATTCTTTTTTTCCTCCACCATTAGATGAAGGCATCCTTACCCCCTGGGGGGGGGGTGTAATAAAAAAATAAAAAGAGGGAAATTACCTAAACTCAGTTGGATGGACCATATTACCAGTCTTGCTTAGGCAGCCTCCCAGAATCTGGGTGTGCTTAACCGCCTTAGGGGGTTCTTTACCCCTGCACAGCTTCTTGCTCTGTACAGGGGCATAGTGCGTCCTTGTATTGAGTATTGTTCACATGAGTGGGGAGGTTCCTCTCACACCACTCTCCTAGACAAAATTGAAAGGAAGGCCTTTCGTATCATTAACTCCCGTCCACTCACCAACTCTCTGCAATCTCTCTCTCTTCGCCACAATATTGCATCTCTCTCGCTATTCTATCGCTACTATAATAATCAGTGTTCCTCAGAGCTTTCCCAGTGTATACCACCTCTTTTATGTAGGGCATGTGGTACCCGTCTTGCAACACAATCCCACCCCTACTCTGTGCAACTCTCCAACCCAAGAATGAAACGTTACTCTCAGTCTTTCTTCTATTCAACAGCTGAGCTCTGGAACTCTCTCCCAGAATCAGTCTTTCCCTCTGCCTATGACTTAAATTGCTTCGAACTCTGTGTGTCCAGGCATTTTGGCTCGAACGTCCCTTGATTTTGGCCCTGTCACTCTTTCAACTTTGGGGGAGGCACTCGCTATAGGCAGTTCTTGCCTTTTGCCTCCCTCACTCACATAGAAAAAAAAAAAAAAAAACTATTTGAAAGGCAAGATTTTAACTTCTTAGATAATGCTAATCAAATGGAATTAAATTACCAAGTGAGATACTCATGAGTGAAACTGATGAGTGAGCTGACCAAAATGAGTGAAATTTCAGATGAACTGATAGAAACGAGTGAAATTACTGAGTGACTGAAATTTTTTAAATTACCTGGTGAGCTGATCTGGGCCACAGGCAGCATTATGAGGCCAGGGATATGTAGCCAGCACCCAGTCTACCGGGTCTGTCCAGGTGTCTAGCGTGGCTGTGTTGCTAGTAGCCGAGGCTCTCATGGTGGCCACAATATATGGGACTATCCTAGAGTTCCACACCTCGGTAAACCAGGCCTGTGTCTCCTCCTGGCCCAGTGGACAATCAATCAGCAACCCCGGGCCTATACCCACATCGTTGGAACCGCAGTGACCGGAGAGTTGAGTGTTGAGGTGGAGCCATAGTCGGGTGAGCCACTCTGCTAGATGGTGAGCATCGGGGAGTCTAGTGTTTGTTGCCACTTCTGCTGCCGCTACCTTCCGTCGCAGTGCTCGACCCAGCAGGCCTCGCACCGGTTCCTGCTGTAGGCTCAAGCTACTCCATCTATGGGAATGCACAGAAGATATGGTATAACAAAATGCTGATAAAACATGTTCAAAAAACACACAGAAGTATTATATCATAAAATACTGTAAAGTCACATTAAATATTTTTGGATAGTAGCTTTTGCAGGGTATTGAATTCTATGTAAGTTGAATTGACAAATAGTTGAACAGACTGTTGATTAATTTGATACTTGAATTGGATAGGGGTAGAATAAACTGGGAAGTGAATAGACAAAGAGTTGAATAGACTGGGGGTTAAACAGATATTTGATATAACTAGGGGTTGAGTATTTCAAAGGATGAGTTAATATAAACCTATGATTATACCTGAAGTTACAGTGGATTTGCAGTCGTGTAGAGAGTGTAGCAGTGGGACAACAAGTAGCGATGATGGCCGGACCTGTGTGGAGAGTGGTTGGCAGGCATCGTTGTAGAGTTTCCACTACACCACCTACAACAAAGAGAGGAAGAGAAAATAAAGGTGCCTTCACAGGAATACTTTTTTATGTAATATTCTGTGGCAAGCTAATGGTTTGAAGCGTTATTTCCACATAGCGATTTTGATTAGATTTTTTGCCTTTATATTGTCTTGTTCTCATTTTGGTTTGTTTATTTTGCAAGTTTTACATTATAATAAAATAATTCACCTTCTGTCTAGTTGCTGTTACAAAAACTTTTCAAATTAACTTAGAACTCACCTGCAGCATGTAAGTCATCCAGAATAATAACAGCAGGTGGTGAGGCAGAACTGGTCGCCATGTTTATGTTTGATGTGATGGGCGAGGCGGATAGTGCAGACAGAACAGAGGTGGTAGAACAGGCGGAGAGTGTGGAAGTGGAGGAATTTGTGGATAAGAGAGTTGATGTAGGAATGAAAGGTGGGGAGTTTGCAGATGAGATAGTTGATGTGGGAATTGAAGAGGGAGAGGTAGGGGGGAGAGAGGTATAAGAGGAGAGGGTGGAGGAGGTAGCAGAGAAGGAGGAAGGGGTAGAGAAGGTGGAAGAGAGGGAGGTTGTGGATCGTGTGGAGGCTGACAGTCCTCGCGACCATATACTGGACAACAGCTGACATAATTCCAAGCTGTTATCACCCGTCACTCTAGAAATTAATATGGTTTTAGTTCATATGATTGGTAATATTATTTTAATATTATTATTAAGTACATAAATACATACAATTAAGTACCTGTAATTTTAACCAGATGAATAAGTTTATAAAATGCCTGCTACAAAAGATACCAAGGACTATAATCAATTAAAAAAAAAATCAGTTTTGTTAATACTAAAAGGGATGGTTAACAATCCATTCTTTCTTATAAGTAATTTATGATCCAGTCACATGTGACCTATGCATATATATACTCTGGCACCTTCCCCAATTTTCCTTTTTTTTGTTTTTTTTTAATAAACAAGAATTATATTAAATTTTATTTGTTTTGCAATCTATTATTTCAAGCAAAAATACACAATACGGTAACTATGAAGCAATGTCACTCACTTAAAGACCTTAATGTTGTCTTCATTTGGCTCGCGGCCAGAGTTTCGAACCAGGAATTCAGCTAGAGTGCGAGCAAGGTGTGTCTTGCCGGAGGCCGGGGGTCCTGCCAGCACCAGGCGGGGGTGTGACAGTAGCAGGGAAGCCAGGGGGGTGAGGGAGGGGGAGGGGGTCAGACTGGTGAAGCAGGCAGAGGACAGGCTGCCCATACTCTCACCCTCACGCTTCTGATGTCCGCCCTGTGTGTCGAATCCAAGAGGGAAGATGGTAAGGGTTAAGGGGGGTCACCTGCTTTATTTTCTCTCTCTTGGTTGTATCCATTCAGCCTCATTCTGCCTACTGTTTTAAGACGTTTATCCCCTACCAGGTGTCAATCTATACATGGCGAGCGATAGCAAGCCACCATATTTCGGATAATGAGTTAGACAGCTGGCTAAACTTGTACATTTTTTTTATAGAAAAATTTCTCCGACAAAGCCGGATTTCTCCATGAAATGCTGGCTTGCTATCGCTCACCAGGAAAAAATCGACACCTGGATGGGGATAAATGTCTTAAAACAGTAGGCTGAATGGGACCAAATGAATACAAACACCCCCTTAAGTATTTTAGGTATAAGGACACTGCTGAATCTAACTAATGAATGTATTTTACCAGGTATCTCTCAAGTTGCTGGCACCAAAATTGCTCTCTCTAAGAATATCTCCACAGGAAATGGCCAAAGAACTGAACTGAGGATATGTAAACAAATGACAATGCTGAACCTACCTTAAGCCAGACATGCAGAGCGTCGACCATCCCAACACAATATCCACAGGGCAGGAGCTCAGGTCGGGGGAGGGAGGGACCACTGACCACACCCTCCACACGGTAACACAACAAACACCCTGCCGAGTCCAGTCCTAGCGCTGATACTGGGTCCACACGGTTACCATAGTCCTGGGGGAGAGTAACAGGGAGGCTAAGTTATGGTTGAAGATGACAATAATGGGATTAATAATGGCCAAAAAAATATATAAGGCAGACAATTATTTATTCCAAATTGCCAATCTCAATCTGTAAAAGAAAACCTTTTGGAATATATCTTTGTCTGCTAATTGTCTTCGTGGCGCAATGCATAAGTGTGTTGATTTTCGGTGTGAGCGTACTGGGTTCGAATCCCCGGACTGCCACTTGTGTTTGTTAATTTCATTAATCGAGTTTAGGAGTAAAGTTGGTTGGTGGAGAGAACATAATAATTATATGGCACAAACAAATCTTATGTATTGAGTTTCTTCAATATTGTTTCCCTATCCTTAAGTGTATTGAACACCATGACTTCCAATATATCACAGGTATTCTTGGATCTCAAGGGGATGTTGCCGACGAATGGAAGGTCAGCCAGCTGGAGGGTAATTAATTAATTAATTAATTAATTCTCTCTCTCTCTCTCTCTCTCTACTCTCTCTCACTTTGGGGGATAAACATTATAATATTATCTCTAACCTTAACTGTATTGACCACCATAGCATCCAATATGTCCCAGGTGGTCTTGGATCCCACATTAACGTTGCCGATGTGTGTCAGATCAGCGGGGTGGAGGGTCACACTGCTTGCCAGGGAGGGGGAGGTCAGGCCAGGTCGGGTCACAAGTAGCACCTTCACCACACGACCTTCCTCTCGTGGGCTCGTCGCATTTAACCCTGGCGAGGTGGGAAATAAATTGTTACCTTTGTAAAACTAAATAAATAATCATCATACATGAAATAAGTCTTTGTATTCAAATTATATTTAAATTTGTTGAGTATAGAGGAAAAGAAAATTAAATTTGTCCACGGGCTGTGGCATGGTTCGTAACGTGTCTGGCTGCTGATGGAAGGGTCAGCAGTTCAATTTATAATGTAAAACTTGCAAAATAAACAAACCAAAACGAGGATGACACAAGATAAAACGCAAAGGAACTAATCAAAATCGCTACCGGTATGTGAAAATAACGCTTAATAAAATAAAATTTGAAATAAAAGAACACAATCCACCACATAGGGTGTACATTACTACATGAGCAAGTTAATCTGGTTCCCAAGCAAACTAATCGCACATATAACATTGGTAGATTTCAAGAATTTGGACAGCTCGGTCTAGCAATTCGTGAATAATGTCCAATTAAGTTTGTGTAACAAAGGCACACCCTAGCCTAGTTAATCAAGGGAGTGTACGGCGCTAATAACTGCAACATGTGAGGCAGGGCGGGTGCCCAACCCCGAAAGGGGTTGAAATAGGGGAGCTATCCCCCCGCCAAAGGCGGCTTTCTAGGGCCTTTCCTAGCTGATGCCGAGAGGATTGGGTTCTAGTCATGTGGTGATGGGCTGGTCTATCAGAGTGAGAACTGAGCGATCTCTGCCATACCCATAGCTTACTCTGACTGTTCCTTTTACTTATATATTTTCTAGATCTCAAGTGACGGCGTCTCTTCCGTGGATTGACCTCCCAATCTACCAAGATTGGAAGCCAAAGCGTCACCTATTTCCTTTGCTCCTCAACTTTCTCTTCATAATTGCTGAGGGGCACAGGGCCCTGGGTGGGTCTTAGGTTTCCCGGGTGTTTCCGCATCCTCCTCAGCTCCCCGCCATAGAGTGGCTTCGGTCACCCAGGCTTATTGTGGTCGGCAGGGAGGGTTCTGTGGGGGCGCTCGGTTATGGCCTTGGCCTTGCTCGGGGCCATGGGGCTGTTCAGCCAGGCAGCTTGGGGAACAACAACATGTGAGGTACCTTTTGAGCATGGCCGTACATATCCCTTTCAGTACCAGGGACGTCTTTTTCATCATATTCTGGCAACTATTAGAGGATTTTATTCAGCTTACGAAGGACCTCTAGTAACAATAATGCTTCAAACTATCTCAACCAACTCTTTTAGCTACCACAGATCCTCGCTAAGCTGCATAATATCGTCCAAATACAGCTAAAATATAACATAACACACGTCGCTGGTACTCAAAGGGATATATTTCCTGTCTTACCTTTCCCGGAGTGTGCCTTTAGAGTGAGTGATGAGAAGGTATGAGTGAGAGGTCCCATCAACATGTCTGCTGACGGACCCTTTTGTTCCTGCACCACGTTCACCAGATGCTTGTTCTCCTCTCTCAGACCAACAACTTCACCCTGAGAATGAATGATTACATAATATTATGAGATTCTAAGTTAGATATATAAGTGGATAAGGTATATTATAAACTATGGCAGTCCTTATTATCTCCTAATCCTTCCCCCAACAACTCAACTGAAATTTAATGAAAACATTTGCATATCCCATAAACTATGATGTTAAATGATAATAATTTATAGAATGACTAAGTAAATAGTGTTTAGAATGTTTTCAAATTGAGATTCAATTCTTAACTCAATTTTTTTTTTTTTTTTTTTTTTTTCTTCTTCTATATTCCAACAACTCCCTCTCGGGCATAGGCTGAGAGCCTGTACATTCCACCACTCAACACGGTGAAGCCCGTGAGGTCTTGTTCCAGTCTGGGGAGTGAGACATGTGAAGCATCCATCATGGCTCGAAGCAGCTCCATCTCTGAAGCGGCTGGTTGCTTCGCTCAAGTGCTTCACCGTCTCACCCTCCAGACTCAGACCCTCACTCTCAGAACGCCATTTGTCAATTATAGTATGTAATGCCAAGTTGTGGATAAATATTTGGTGTGTGAAACAGTTTAGTGACACAACCAACTGAAAGCAGGATTAGTATCGATTGCTGAAGAGGTAGAAAATAAATAAATTGTGACATTCCTATACAGTATATTGAAACACACCTGTAGTCGAGCGATAGTGTCCACTTGTGCTTGTATCTGGTGTTGGGCTGAGAGCAGCTCTAGTCTGGTCTCGGTCAGGGCTCTTTCCTTCTCATTCACCTCATCCTGAAGCCTCGTCAACACCTCGCTCTCCTCAAACACATTCCTGGCAACAATACTTTTCTAAGGCGGAGTCACAAGAGCCCTTTTTCGAGCAATTTGTATGGGCAATTATGGTCTAGAAGCTTAAAAAATCACACTTTATCATATTTCAGCCGTGTAACATTATCTACCTTCAGTCTAGTTACCGATACCAGTGCGAAAATGTTCCGAAATAATACAAGAAAAAACTTACTCATGGAAAATTAATGAAAAAAGTGTTCGTGTGACAGCGGCTTAAGACAGTGTGGTGGAGTGGATAAGGGCCCTGGATAACACCATGTTCGTCTAGAGATAAATATCACTACTAACTTATTGGGCAGGTGGGCTTAAGAGACCCTCTCCCGTGAACAGGAATAAGCTAGATAATCAAACTAATTGCCTCAGCATAAGAAGGCGGTTAATTCGTGGCCACCCCTTCGAGAATTATGGTGTCTGGTGATAGATAGAACATGTTTACATCTATCTATCGCCAGACACCATAATTCTCGAAGGGGTGGCCATGAATTAACTGCCTTCTTATGCTGAGGCAATTCGTTTGATTATCTAGCTTATTCCTGTTCACGGGAGAGGGTCTCTTAATTGGCGGGTGCCCAACCCCGAAAGGAGTTGAAATAGGGGAGCTATACCCCCGCCAAAGGCGGCTTTCTAGGGCCTTTCCTAGCTGATGCTGAGAGGATTGGGTTCTAGTAATGTGGTGATGGGCTGGCCTATCAGAGTGAGAGCTGAGTGATCTCTGCCATACCCATAGCTTACTCTGACTGTTCCTTTTACTTATATATTTTCTAGATCTCAAGTGACGGCGTCTCTTCCGTGGACTGACCTCCCTACTGCCAACCTAGAGGTTGACAGATTGGGAGCCAAAGCGTCACATTTTTCCTTTGCGCCTCAACTTTCCCTTCATAATTGCTGAGAGGCACAGGGCCTTGGGTGGGGCTTTGGTTTCCAGGGCGTTTCCGCGCCCTCCTCAGCTGCCCGCCTTGGAGTGGCTTCGGTCACCTGGGCTTTATTAGTGGTAAGCGGGGAGAGTTTTGTGGGGGCACCCGTTTATGGCCTTGTCCTTGCTCGGGACCTTGGGGCTGTTCGGTCAGGCAGCCTGGGGAACAACAACAAAACATATCTACATCAATGAACAAACTATACTTTGTTCGAATAAACTTGGCAGCTTCTAATAGTTACTTCTGAATACAGTAGTTACTGGTAAATCTATTTCCATCATTCAGACACAATGGGTCTTCTCCTGGGTGACCTAGATGTGTGTAAATTTGTGTTTTGCCTGTGTTTGTTCGTTGTTTTATGTTGTGTCTTGTGTTTTCCCTGTTCTTGCTCTGTCTTGAGGCGGCCACCCCCAAGAAAGAAAAATATAATAATAAAATAGAATTAAATAGAAAATAAAAAATAAAAATAGGAAAGGTGGGGATCGGGCCTGAGCATATAGATAGATACAGTAGATAGATAGACACAATGAATGTGTTTATTATTCATCTTCAAGAGCCACTCGACACACCAATGACAGTCCATCATGCTCATTCATCATATTTATGGGTGAAAGTTTTATTGCCAAGGTATATTAACACTGTGTTCCTCTGTCACAATAGACTATACACACAAATACTTACTGTTGTTTCGGTATCTTCTGTTGCGCTTGCTTCTTGTTCTGCTGTAGTGGCGACCTAGCAAGTGGTGGCGGAGCGGGGAGATGTCTGACGGCAGTGTTAGCGGTGTGGTGTAGGGGCAGCTCTCTGGATGTATCATCTGCGGTCCCATCTCCTTGTTTACGTTTCCTCCCATTACGGCCAAATGCACGTCGGAACGAACTCCGCAGCTGTATGTATGGGGTGACATGAGCATTTTCCTCCAACAGTTAACTTCTTCAGAATGTACAGGAGCCCACATTAATTTGCATACAGTCTGTGATTATATGAGGTATGGGGTATGTGCCTGAGTACCAGTATAGGTTAAGTAGAGCAGATTAACCAGACCACAGAGCTCCATACGGAATATACATACATACATTATAAACATACAAACATACATACATACATACATACATACAGTACATACATAAATACCTGGTATATTAAAGAAAAATTATTATGATTGAGGTAGAAGTATATTTTCTTATGAAGTGGTTTTATAGTAAATTATTCTTGTAAGTCAATCATACTATGTGTTCTTCCATACAGTACATAAAATCATGGAGTGAATGCAAATTCCTGTGGCCAACTGTACATGTAAACACTATTTTAGGAGTATTGTACTTTATAGATACGGTACTTCAGCTACAAGCAAAACACTGTCAATAAAGTCTCCTCCTCAAATGGTACTTATATCCCTTCGGTTTTATATTTACAATTACTGCATTGTGCAACTACAGTACTTTTATATATATGTGAATTGTATGATGCAAATCATAAATTATACGTTCATATTTCAGATAAATATTGTATACAATTAATGGTTATTGTAAATTATCCAAGAATTTTGTAATACAAAAATTAATAATGATCAATATCAGTAAAGAAGCACTGTACTATAGCATTAGATTAAACTACACTACATAATCCATGTCTAATACCAGCTACCAGTGTTTTAGCCTTAGTACCAATACCACAAACCCATATTAACTTACAGTACATTATAATTTTTTAGCTTGAAGCAGAAAGCAAAATCTTTAATTAAAATATATAATTATATATTGCTGAAACTATATAAAATAACCAGCTACCTGGGAGTAGATAAGCAAAAAGCTGTTAAAATATTCACAATTAAAACATAATTGGAAGTCAGAAAATTGTAATCAAATTTTCTGAACCAATTTAAGAGAGAAACTTCATACAGTATTAACAGTAAAAAATGTGGCTGATTAGACAACTATCTATTACTAGTCATTTGATAAACCAGTTTCAGTTCAAATGTTATGTTTTTGCCAATTAGCTAAATGTTTATACATTTTCTTACAGTAGATCCTCTGGAAATAGGCAAACTAGGCCTCTGTATCCAGCTCAGTACCAGTACTTGCACTGCTGCGGTCGTTCACGGTGTTGGCGGCGGCAGTAGCAGACGCAACATTTTTACTATTCTGTATTTTTGCTTTATAATCAAGCTTCATATCTTGTCTTCCCCATGCTTTATCAAGATTACTTTCAAACTCCCTTTTTGATTCGGAATCGACTACATACTGGGGCAGTGCGTTCCACTCATTTACCACTCTATCACAAAATGAGGTCTTTGCCTTCTCAAGTCTTCTTGTAAATTTTCTTAGTGCCCTCTCGTTCTTGTTCCCTCCTGCATCAAGAAGATACCTTCACACACATCCTCATCATACTTTCCTGACACTATCTTAAAAGTCTCTATCATATCCCCTCTCTTTCTCCTATATGCCAGTGTCGGAAGCCCCAGTGTCCTCAACCTCTGCTCATAGCCCGCGTTCTTCAACGTTGGTACTAGCTTGCTAGCTCTCCTCTGCACTTTCTCCACTGCTTCTATATCCTTTACCATATATGGAGCCCACACCTGGTTCGCATATTCCAGGTGCGGCCTAACCAGCGCTGTATAGAGATTCCTGAAGATTTCTTCGTCAAGTGACACAAATGTCCTCCTTATCAGCCCTACAATTCTATTGGCTTTGTTTATCTTTTCCACTAAATGTTCTGAGAAATTTAACTTACTGTCTATCACTACTCCTATATCCTTTTCTGCATTCACTTCCTCCATCGCTTCATACATACTGTATCCTACCTTGTCTATCTTGCTTGTCCCAATCCGCATGTACTTGCATTTTTTTGGATGAAAAGGCATTAACCAATGCTCAGACCATCCCTTCATGCCCTCCACATCTCCTTGAAGCAAACCCACATCTTCCTTACTCCTCACTCTTCTATACAGCTTAGTGTCATCCGCATACAGGTATACCTCACTTCCATTAGTTATAACTTCAGGTAAGTCGTTGATAAATATAACGAACATATATTTTTCTCTCATTGTATTTTCTAAATAATTTTCACATATATTATTAAACACAAAAATAATAGATTCAAAGAAGTACTGTACATTCCCTCCTTAGATTATAATGTAAAACTTCCAATGTTACCCTCCAAAAGCTAAATAGGACAAGTGATTATAGCCTTAGGGTTAAGCATTGTTAAGTAAATGTCACTGAGAAATGTCTTGGATAAAAAGAGTACAATATAGATGTGAAGGGAATGATACCCTGAGAAAACCCCAAGGAAGACATAGGATGAGGAGGCATAGTTCTAACATTGAAAACAAAACAAACTCTCTCCTTCCTCTGTTGACCCCTTCACTAAGATGATGATATAATTATTATTATTCTGGCTATTATTAGATGATATTATTCAGGTAAGGAAGGATATGTGGAAGTTGAAAGGTTAATTGAGACACCTTGTATCCTATTAATTCCCAGAGGTCCTTCCAAAGCTGAGTATAATGATCTAATTTTACCCAGAATAAGATGAAAATTACATCATTGTTTTGAAGAGGTTAAAAATACAACAGGGAAGGAAATAGTTGCCACTTCCCAATGTTAAAGAATATAGCACAAAGAACTCAGTCTTGAATGTATAATGAGATCACTTACCCCCATATTCAATGGGGGTAAGTGGAGAATAATAAATCCCAAAGTTCTACAGAATGATTTTAGAGTACAGGGACAATACAGAGAGGCTGCAGTAAATCAAGCAGCTTGGAGTGAGGCCATCACATATGTAAGGCTTGTATATGCTACCATGGCTAGCAAATTAAGTAATGTAAAAGTAAAGTAACATGACAAATAGTTTACCGAATATACGGGAGTTACTTTGTACTCCTTAAATACTTCTTAAAATACTCCCCTGGAGACTAAAAGTCTCTGAGGACATATACAAATTTACATATAATACATCTTTACATCTAATATACACAAACAAATTCCAAGATATTTCCAAAACACAAGCTTAACTAAGGCAATAAAAAGCTTGTCCTCCGCTTACCCAACTCCTTTTTTTAAGCTTAGCCTGGGCAGTGGCGTTATTAGCGTCGGTGTGCGGAGAGTGAGTGTGGTTATGGCTGCAGTGTAGCGGGGAGGTGGCGGAAGGGAGGACTAGAGAGTGGGAACCCAGCGAGGCGAAAGACGACATGGAGGCCCCACTGACTGTTGACGTCACGCTGGAGACGCTGTCGCACGATAACTGCCGCTCCATCGAATGGCAGCCTGTGGAAAACAAGGCATCATTATAATAATCATCACCAGCAATGCATCATCATTATTATCATGAAAAATACATTGTCATCAATAATGCATCATCATCATCAAGACTCTGTATACATTGTCATAATTATGGTAACTGTTGCCCCAATGAATGGCAACACATTACATCACATGGGTAATTTTCATAGTCAATTAAATGATCAGGTAAGGTGTAACAACTAAATCAAAAGAGGCAATACTCAAGTAATTATATAAGATGATAAGGTATAAAAACGAACTCATGGTACAGTATGCTATATTCTAAGATTCAGAAGTATGCAAGATTGCTTTTTAATACGCTTGTTATAGGAGACACAAACCTGATGTGACGGACTGACAGACTGCCGAACTCTGTTGCCTCAGCACCGCTGCCGTTCTTCTCAGTTCAGCCGCCTCACTCTCCTGGGGTGGGAAGAGAATGGAAACGGTGTATGGTATGTAGTTATCACTGTACTGTTTTTACAGCTATATTACGAGAAGCTAACACAGTAAAAACAATATAATATGTAGCAATAAATAATAATAAACAGAAATTAATGCAGAATGCTTGTGAATAGACGAGTGACCACATGATCATTTGGGGGAAGGGGTCGGGTGCAAGTTGGACTAGATAATAGTCCATCAGGCGCCTGGCCCGGGGAGATGGTTTATATTAAGGGTAAGCCTGGAAGTGTGGTGGGCGGGCTTGTGGTTTCGGCTCTGCTGCATGTCTGCCTGCCAAGATCGGAACCTCTCCGGGTGGTCGGGGGCCGGGGGGGTGCTGGAGGGACCTTGGTGACCCTGGTCTCTGGGTCTTCTCCTGGATGACCTAGATGTGTGTGAATTTGTATTTTGTTTTTGTGTGTTCATTATTTTCTGTTGTGCTGTCCCTATTCTGGCTCTGTCTTGAGTTCCCCCCCCCCCTAAAAAAGGGAAAAGTGGGGAATGGGCCTGAGTATACAGATAGATAGAATAAATCATGTTATTATGTTCTCTCCACTAACCAACTTTACTCCTAAACTCAATTAATGAAATTAACAAACACATGTGGCAGTCCGGGGATTCGAACCCAGGACGCTCACACCGAAAATCAACACACTTATGCATTGCACCACGAAGACAGTTTAAGGAAACTGATTAGTATCAGGTTCTCTTCCATAAATTGACACTAGACTCCTATTTTTTACTAAATGTGATAAGTAATACCCATCCCAAACGTTCAGGAATGTGACTGTTCGTCCCTTTGAAAGTCCCTGCAGAAGACTGTTCAAAGGTCCCTTTACAAAAACCTCCCAATGGTCCCTTTAAAAGGTCCACTCAATGGTCCCTATACTGTATAATGTTTCTCAAAGGTTCCATTAAAACATTCCCCCCAATGGTCCATTTTAAAGGTCCCCTCAATGGTCCCTTTTAAAGGTCCTCTCGATGATCCCATTAAAAGATCCCCTCAATGGTCCCAGAAAAGGTCCCTTCAATGATTCCTCCAAGATCCCTTATAAGGTCCCTTCAATGGTCCCTCCAAGGTCCCTCAAAGGTCCCTTCAAAATGGCAAGTTAACAGTTTCTTCAAAGGTTCTTTCCAAAGTCCCTATTCACAGGTCACTTAAATGGTTCCCTAAAATGTTTCTTAAAACAATAATATAACAGAATCTGATAATGGTTCCTAACTAAGAATTGGTATGTTGCTACGAAAGATATAAACAAAATGGTCTGTGGTTAAGATTAAAAAGAGGGGCTGCAGTCCCACCTTGAGGTCTGGTGACGAAGCGAGGCGCTCCAGTCGGTCTGTAACATTGGTCATGGTCTGCTCCAGTGCAGTTACCATGCTGGCCTGAAAAGTATATAATCAGTGTGTTTATAGAGATGAAAAATAACCAGGTAAGGAATTTATTTCAATGACTCATGATATATAGCATTCTGCATCTAGTAAAGCATAAAATGTGAACTAGGTGACTGACAACTTTTTTGAATGACCCAGATAGGCAAGAGATCTTTTGTTATATGTAATAATTATCCTTTATGTTATGTATATCTTCAGTAACCAACCTGTGAGAAGGCAGGACAGGAACGATATCTTGACCTCCTGGTGGCAACTTCCCACCAAGGTAACTGCGACCTGTCCCGCCGTGCTACTGTGACCTTTTGACCTGACCCCCCACAACCCCCCTTCTCTTCCCATAGAGGCTCCATGGGGTGGCAGCAGGGGTGATGGCAGGGGGAGGGAGTGGAGGCAGGGGCAGGGTTAGTGGTGGTAACGGTAGGGGTGCTGCGAGAACGTCCCCTTTTGTTCCCACCGGATCGTATCGTTGCAAAGCCATCGTGGATCGCTCGTATGCCTGTGGGTAAATTCAAAGCATATTAGGGTAACAAACTAACAATTATATTAAGTCAGCACTTAAAACAGCTAGACTTTGTGGTAGAAATAGCTGCTCCCTCAAACCATCTAGCTGATATAACACCAGTAGCAGACAAACGTGGCGACAGATGCTCTCGCCATGTAGGATGATCAAAACACTAGCAAGGTAATGCCAAGGTAAAGAGAGTGATGGTGAGGGTACTGGTCCCACTAAATCAGACTGCTGTAAAGCCATTATGGATTGCTTCAATGCCTGTGGTAATAGCCAGGATTAAAGGTCATATTTTTCAATGGGGTATGCGAAAAGCCACTTGGATGGACTTGTATAAGTAAATCCATATAGATCAAACAGTGTATAGTGTATCATACTAAATCGTGTCCAGGTTCACGAACTTTTGAGTAATTATACATATTAAAAATGGGTGCCTCTCTAGGTAGACATTGTTGTCAGAGACAGCAAAATTATGTAATATTGTAATAGAATTTGCATTGTATAAAAAAACTAACTGTGCCACAAATATAGTCTCTGTAATATAATCAGATAAATCCATATTAATAATCATGGTGTCAGAGTAACACTTGTAAATGTCAAGCTGCCATAGAGGCACTGTAACTAAATATATGTTATCATAAGGTCGTGTGTGTGTGTGTGTGTGTGTGTGTGTGTGTGTGTGTGTGTGTGTGTGTGTGTGTACCGTATGGGTGGATATAATCCTTACTATTACTACTACTACAGTACTACTAATTACTCTCTCTCTCTCTCTCTCTCTCAATGAGGTTGAAATGAGAGAAAATAGCTATTCTGAAAATTAGAAATGTCTTCAGTCAGTGGTTTAATACCTATAAGTTCCAAAACAGGTGAGCCAAAATATAATAAAAGGCCATGCAGAAGAAGGTTCTCCATTAACCAAACAATCATGAGAGAGTCCCTCCACGAACTGAACTATCTTGATAATCTAGTGACACCTATGTTATCACTTTATATGCTATGTTATGAGAATAAAATAATACTCGCTGGAAGCCACCTTGTCTCGGTAATTGGGCTTGAGCAAAGGTCCGACATATTCTGTTGGCGATTATATTTGTATTTTGGTTCGGGCGCCAACGAGCTCATACCTTTCACCTCTGGTAGCGAGGAAGGGCAAAGGTGTGGCCTCCCTGTCTCAGAGTTTAGTAGCTCGTATATACCTCATAGCCCTTAATTATTATGTTCTATCCAACAACCAACTCTACTCCTAAAATCGATTAATGAAATTTAACAAACACATGTGGCAGTCCGTGAATTCGAACCCAGGACGCTCACACCGAAAATCAACACCTTATGCATTGCGCCACGAAGACAGAAAACATAACAAAAAGAACCAATAACAAGCAAAATAAAAAAACAAAATGTGAAATATATAACAGAACTAACAAAGGTGACTGCAAAATTGTTTACCGGTAGGTACCTTTGCTTGAAGTGCCATTCCCGTTGATGCATGTGTCAAGACCATTGGTAATTGGCACGGTGGTCGGTATTTGAAACAAGGCATGGGGGTGGGCGGCGATCAGGTGGTTGTTATCCAGGTTATTGTTGTGGTTCTTGAAGGGGGGGACGGGGGGAAGGTGGCCATTGCAGTGGTTGGTGTGGTTGTTTTTGTTGGTGTGTTGGGAGAGGCCATTTGGGGTAGGGGGGAGGCGGCGACCGCGGGGGAGGGTAGCATAGCCCAATTCCGTCATGCCCTCATCTGCCCAACCTTCTGCAACGACACAAATATAACATATAATTAAAGCTAATCAATGGTTTACGTAGGATTAAAGGAATGTACCCATATAACCACGAGTCAGTCTTAACATACCACAATAACAGTTCTCCAGGAGGTTGAATCACATGCCTGAATCGAATCAGTACACTTAACGAATATTAGGCATGGGCAAGGCAATTTCTTACAGCCAGATGTTCTCGTTTACCTCCCCTTCTCTCTCTCTCTTTCTCTCCAACACACACACACACACACAGCTATACTCTTCTTGAAAAGCCAGTGATGCACAAAGGCTTCACATTTGGCGTGGTTGCCCTAAAGACTGTATCAGCTCCAGCCTCCCGCACAAGCCTTTCTCTGCTCAATAGGCTACACCACAATAGAGACCCATTTTATTACTCTGCATTCAAGCATATATATATTTCTTTTAATTATTATTATCTATTCAGCTGCAAATGTACAGATAGGTATTACACATCAAAAACAATGTCTACGTCTGTGACATTACTTTACTCTCAATATTTAACTCCTGGAAGATTATAACGCACGTTGGTAGTGTATTGTGGCTATCATGAGTCGATTTTATGTAGCTTGGGAAGGACCTGTGGGAATTATATGGGCAAATAATATCTAAATTAACCCTCTGACTTCCAGATACCCTTCCTAATTTTAATAACATCGTCTAATAATAGCCAGAATACAGAAAGAAATGCGTCATCGTATCTTGAAAGAGAGAGAGAGAGAGAGAGAGAGAGAGAGAGAGAGAGTAGGGTTTGGCCAGAAAGTATGATGAGACATCTCTAAAAGGCTGTGAAACTTTACTTATAAGGGAACTGTCACCCGGTATCAATAACAATAATAATAATAATAATAATAATAATAATAATAATAATAATAATACGGTACTAATAAAAATACCGATAATAATAATAATAATAATAATAATAACAATATTAGTTAATAATAATAATAATAATAATAATAATAATAATAATAATGGTCATTATCATAAAATAAAACAAATAATAATAGTAATGTTACATATATCATGATAATCACACAACTTTCCCTACTCTGTGCAACTCTCCAACCCAAGAGTGAAACGCTCTGGAACTCTCTCCCAAAATCTGTCTTTCCCTCTTCCTATGACTTAAATTGCTTCAAACTCCGTGTGTCCAGGCATTTTGGCTCGAACGTCCCTTGATTTTGGCCCTGTCACTCTGTCAACTCTGGGGGAAGCACTCGATACAGGCAGTTCTGCCTCTGCCTTTTGTCTCCCTCACTCACATAAAAAACAAAAGGTAAAAAGTCACATACGACAAAATAAAACATAGGATTCTTCCATTAAATCATAAAACTCGCATATAATTGTCTATAAATTATGTAAGACAAATTAAGTTAAATATAATATGAAAGGAAAATGAATCAATATGCACCAACCAATAACATAATTAAATTACCACATTGCCGAGATTTCTATACTCCAAAACATACACATAAATATCGTAGCAGAAAGATTATAATTCTCCAACTCTTTTTGTCAGAAATCGTGACTGTAGCATTATCAATATCCAGGAACGACATTGACTATTTAAGGGGGGATGGTTCACTTTTTGGTCAATTTTTAAATTGATTTATGATTTTGCTAGTTTCCTCCCTAGACCTCTATCAAACATAAAAGAACTTCCATTAGATCCCCCTTCTAGATTAATTTGTAAATTTTTCGGTAGACAAATGTCCCGGCCCAACTCAGGCTCTTCCAAAATTACAGGCTCACTATCGTTAGCCAGGAAAAAAATCGACACCTAAATAGCACGAAAGGTCTTAACCCTTTCAAGCTCCAATACGCATTTCTGTTTTGTTTTCTGGTAATTATTAGACGATTTTATTCAGATTAGGAAGGGTATATGGAAGTCAGAGGGTTGATTGAGAGAGTCTTTACCCTTTAAATACCCACAGATCCTTCCTAAGCCCCATAAAATCGTCTAATGATAGCCAACATATACTGCTAGAACGCGTCAGAGCTTCAAGGGGTTAATATTGACAAGGAATATGGGGCGGAAAGTCTTAAAATCGACAAACTAATGGGGCAAAAATCATAAAATCTGAAAACGAATGGGGCTAAACATGAGGGAGAAAGGGATCTAGACAAACGACCCATATCCCCTTAACCAAAATAATATACCTCATAAACAGTGTGCATATATCTGAGGGAAAAAAACAAAACAAAAACAAACCCTGCTATGCTTTTAGAAGAGGGTGGAGATTATTACATAAATCGAAGCCACAAGGTTGAGATTGTGTAGGTACAAAAGTTAGTGGTGGTCAGGATCGAATCCCACGAGTTTATACAAATTCTAAGGCAGTGTCACACGAGCGCCTATTCCGGGAAATTTCAATGAGCAATTCGTACTGGAATCGGAA